>JARDVA010133052.1:0-37683 GCA_030265315.1 Mopalia swanii | reverse complement strand
CATAATCATCAAACATTTCAAAAAACTGTTCATAGAATGGTTTTTGATGACAATTCACACATACTTTTTTCATGTCTTCTCTACGGCCATCACCATCAGGCAAGCCATATTCAGGCTCAAGAACCTTAGAAATAGGTGGACGTAATGTCCATCTGATACGAGCACCCACATTATGGGTAGATTCCAAACCATTAACAGTTGCACCCATATGACATGTCACACAATTTGGTGCTTGATAATAATCTTCACCTAAAACAAAATCACCATCAAGATCAATCTCATCTTCCATGGCTTTAAATTGGATACCATGTTTCGATAAAGTATAAATCTCATATTGTGGATGATCTGGCCCTTGGTGACATTTACCACATGTTTCGGGTATACGGGCTTGACCAATATCAAATGTATGACGGTTATGACAAGCAGTACAACTACCTGCGCTACCATCAGGATTGATTCGGCCAACACCATTATTTGGCCATGTTGGCGCAACAGGGTGACCATCTTCATTAACTTCAATGGTGGAGCCATGACATTGACCACAACCCAAATTAAAGTTGGCTTCTCCCGTTACGATACGTCCTAAAACATTATCCAACGATCCTGTAAACCGGTTAGCCGAAGCATGGTGCGAATCTTGCATTGAAGCCGCTTCCCCTGCATGACAATTCCCACAATCTTTTGGGCTAACAATTGCCGATATAACAAAATTTCCGTAATGTTCAATAGCATCCGGCTCGCCGCTTTCTGCTTTATGGCATTCATAACAGCCAATACCAGCTTCTGCATGTTCCGAATCTTCCCACTGTTTTACAACAGCAGCATTCTGACTTGCGTGACAAGCCACACAAGTTTGTGTTTCTTGCGACATTTCTACAGCATTTTCCTTTGAAGTCTCTTTAGCCGAAGCCGAAAGACCAATTAGGAATAAACCGATAATCGCAGATATCAAGATGGTGATACGTTTCATCTCATCTCCTCCTCTATCTTCTCTTTTTATTTCCCGTTGAGTGACCCTTAAAAATTCAGTTTAAAGCGTCACTCAAATTTATATTATTTCTCTTCAGAAGCTTTTGATGCCTCTTTAGAATGACCCACTTTTCCTTGAGAGTCTCTCATCTCTCTCAATTTTTCCTTTAAACCAGGATGGGCAATTTCTTGTTTGTGGCAATTACCACAACGTAGGCGTGGATTTGCATCCCTGCCATCAAAATAAGTCTGATGAAGTTGTTTGATATTTTCAGGAACATTTTCGCCTTCGGCAATTTTCTCATGACATTTCAAACAACCACTATCGTAAACATATTTAGATGCATCGTTATTTTCAGTTAGGAAATATTCAGGCCCTGGGCGATGAAAAATATTATTCCAAATATCCTTTAAGCCCGAAGTAACTTTTACATAAGTAAATGCTGTTGCTGAGCTATGGTCTGTATGACAATCAGCACATTCTGCCACAACACCTTCTTCCGAGACATTTCCTCCATGGGGTGATTGCTCCCAAGTCTCGACCATAGGTTCCATCACATGACAGCCCCCACAAAAATCTTTGTTACCAATTTTATGAAATGTTTCTGCTATGCCAAGGGAAATCCCCATACCAACTAACACAAACACACCCATAAAAATAAGCCATTTTAGTATTTTAAATAACTTTCTCATCTCAAGTTCTCATTGTCCTATATAAATTGATCAGATGCTGAAAATAACTCTTTTCCTTTCTCAGACTAACCGAACAAATACCACCATGCAAGCAATAATCACAATGTGAGCATGGTTTTCCTTCGCTAATCTCAAGATATAGAAAAATAACAATATATATCAATATATTAACACATAAAATAAAATTGACACTTTAATAATCCTACCTTTTTAATGGGGAATACATATTATTTCTACTGAATAACCTTAAGTATGAAAATATTAATAAAAATACTTTTCATATTACCTTTCTTCATTTACAATTTGACAATCTAAATATATTTAAAATAAGGAGAAAGACGCTGTATTGGAATGAAATTGGTCACTTTTTTCTTGCTCTAACGATGGCCTTAGGGATTTTACAGGTATTTTCTGCTTATAAATACCGCTTACATTATATAAAAGTTGTTACCTATCTTGTGGCA
Source organism: Mopalia swanii (assembly GCA_030265315.1). Taxonomy (NCBI): domain Eukaryota; kingdom Metazoa; phylum Mollusca; class Polyplacophora; order Chitonida; family Mopaliidae; genus Mopalia; species Mopalia swanii. The sequence continues at coordinate 35,557 of JARDVA010133052.1, read as the reverse complement.
TTAAGCATGTCTCTTTCTCTCCTTATTTTAATCTGGGGAATGATTCGTGCTGATTACAGCTTAAAAGTTGTTTATGATACAACTCATATTAATAAGCCGCTATTATACCGTATTTCGGCTCTGTGGTCTGGCCATGAAGGCTCCCTTATGTTGTGGGCTTGGATGTTGACATTATTCATTGCTCTTGGTTTTAGGCAAATCACAACAAAACTCAAACCAGCATATGCGATTGTCACTGGCCTTTTAATTGTTGCCGTCATTGGTTTTGTTTTGTTTTTCTCTAGTCCATGGGAACGTATTGATGTTTTCTTTTTAGAGCGAGCAGGCCGTGCCCTCGAAGGAAAAGGCCTTAACCCTCTCTTACAAGACCCCTTTTTAGCTATCCACCCGCCCTTACTCTATATTGGGTATACAGCACTTGTGGTACCTTTTGCCGCTGTTGTTGCAACCTTACTTAATAAAGGAGAAGCTCTTTTTCCTTATCAAACCATCCGAAATTGGACGATTTTTAGCTGGATCTTTCTAACATTGGGTATTGGCTTTGGCTCTTTTTGGGCTTGGAGAGAGCTTGGTTGGGGCGGTTATTGGTTCTGGGATCCTGTTGAGAATTCCTCGGTTATACCTTGGTTGGCCGCAACAGCTCTTATGCATTCAATGCTTCTTGTTGGTAAAAGCGGGCATCTTAAATTATGGTCCATGTTTTTGGCGATTATAACTTTTGCTTTTTCTATTTTAGGAATGTTTCTTGTTCGGTCTGGTGTTATTCAATCGGTCCATAGCTTTATGAGCGATTCAGCTCGTGGACTTTATATTTTAACCCTTCTCCTTATGATCTCAGGAAGCGGCTTTTACCTTTTAGCTGCCTATGGGGAAAAGATTATCACAAAATTTGAAAAAGAGACTCCCCCCGCAAAAAGAAAACAAAATAACGCACTCGAAATCATCTCAAAAGAAGGGTTCTTAGTCATTAACAACTGGCTGCTGATTACAATTGCTTTTGTTGTTTTACTCGGGACAATTTACCCGATCATTGATCCGAAAATATCTGCGGGAGCGCCTTTTTTCAATTTGGTTTTATCTCCTTTTGCCTTTATTTTGATGGTTTTAGCCTGTTTTGCACCTCTTTTATCTTGGGGAAAACAAAAACAGATCAACCGCAAAGCTTTTATCCCGCCTATTCTTGCCCTCATTGCCGCTTTATTAACATTATATCTTGCTCCGGAGAAAAAGCTTTTAGGTGCATTAGGTGTTTTTGTTGCAGTGTTAGTTTTAACATCTTCTGTTTTACTCAAAGGCCCACAATACCAAGGATTTAGAGCTATTTTACACCGTAATGGTATTCGCTTGGCTCATTTTGGTTTTGGTCTTTGTGCTTTAGCGGTTATTGGTAGCGGATTATGGACAACTGAAAAAAATGCTATTTTTAATGTTGGGCAAAGCCATAACCTCAATAATTATCAAATTACTCTAGAAAAACTCACCCGTGAAGATAATAGCAATTATATTGCCGATAAAGGGCTATTCACTATCTCCAAAAAAGATAAAATAATCAGCCATAGCACAACGGAACGCCGCTTTTACAAAGTTGAACGTAACGAAACACGAGAAGCCGGTATACGCCCCATATGGTCCAGTTCAATGTATATTGCTTTAGGCACAACCTTTGATAATGGAAGTGTTCAAGCCAATATAAAATTCATCCCTTTTATTAATTTATTATGGGCTGGAGCATTGATTATGGTTTTAGGTGCTTTTTTCTGTCTAATTGGCCCTCTTTCTTTTCAAAATAAAAAACAAAGGTCAAAATAATGAATAAAAAGATCCTTCTTTTAATACCTTTGATTGTTATTTTTATCTTAGGCGGGCTAATGGTCAAAGGCATCATCGATCAACAAAATAGACCTGCAAACTTATCTTTTGCCGTGCAAAGACCACTGCCTGATTTTGATTTAGAGGCTCTACCTGGATTTGATAAAGGCCTTTCCAAAGCCGATTTAATCGGTAAAGTTAGCCTCGTTAATATTTGGGGGTCTTGGTGTATTACCTGTGAGTATGAGCATCCTTTTTTATTAGAGCTTGCCAAAAAAACAAATATTCCTATTTTTGGTATCGATTGGCGTGAGGCCAAACCCGAAGATGGCCCCAATTGGCTTAAAAGAAAAGGGAATCCTTATAGCCTTACGGGTGCAGATCCAAGGAGTGAACTTGCTATACAGCTGGGTGTATCTGGTGCACCGGAGAGCTTAATTGTTGATAAAAAAGGTATCATCCGATGGCATCATGAAGGTGCACTTACGCAAGAATTAATGAAACGCGAGCTTTTCCCTCTCATTCGTCAACTTAAGGAAGAAAAATAAATGAAAAAATTTTTACTCATATATCTGATTTTATTTTCTTCTCTGACAGCCTTAGCCGATAAAAGCTTTAATAGTAACGGCTGGGTCGAACCTTTAGCGAATTTAGAGCAAGAAAAAAGAGCCCGTATTTTAGGGCGAGAAATTAAATGTGTTATTTGTGGAGGGCAATCTATCGAGGATTCCCGTGCGGATATGGCCATAGATATGCGCCGTTTCATCCGTTTGCAAATCGCCGACGGAAAAAGCGATAAAGAAGTTATTCAGATCATGCGCGAAAATTACAAAGATAAATACGGAGATTCTTTATTTATGATGCCACCATTTAAATTGCGCACCTTATTTTTATGGCTAGCCCCAATCATTCTTTTGCTTTTGGGTGGATGGATTATGTATTCCTCAACTTTTCGTAAAAATCATTCTATTGAAAATCAGAAGAAAGGAAAATAACAATGTTTGTTTTTTATGCTCTTATTTTGATCTTACTGATTGTCATATTTATTTTGCTGCTATCTGCCCTTAAAAAAGATCAGATAAAGCCGCGGTTTTCGCATATTGGTATTATTTTATTCACATTTTTCTGTGCAATATTCTTTTGGGCTTATGCTGGTTTTGCCTCAAAAAGCTTTTATCCTCTACAAACCTCTCTACTTGCGGGGCAAAAACAAGGTGATAGCCGTTTTAGTAAAATGCTTCCGATCATTCCTGATTCTCGGCAGGAAAAAAAGGCCCAAACCGTATCAGCAGTAGCGCCAGTAGCGCAGAATACACCAAAAAAGATGCCCGATATGCAGCAAATGTTATCGATGGCGGATCAATTAGAAGAAGGCTTAGAAGCTGGCACTAAACCAAAAAGTAGCTGGGCGCTTTTAGCACGAACAAGGGAATATCAAGGAAAAATAGATAAAGCAGCCTATGCTTTACTGAAAGGGGCACAAGCTTTTGGTGGCGCTCCCGAAGTTCAAAAACAATATCAGGCTGATATTAATGCCTTTATCGAACGCAATCAATATAGCGGGCAATATCTGGATGCACTAACAAACTTAAAGGGGAAATAATGAGCGACCTTACAGAGCTCCATATTCAAAATTTAGGCTGTATTCGGGGAGGAAGACCTGTTTGTAAAGGTTTAAACTTTAAGATACAATCGGGTGAAATTTTGGCTCTGCGTGGCTCAAATGGTTGTGGTAAAACAACTGTTTTACGGGTATTATCCGGTCTTTTAGAACCTATTCGTGGAAAAGTTTTCTGTAATCAAGTCGAACGCCCTATCTTTCCTTACTTAACACCAAAAGAGTTCACATGGCTTGCTTATGGAAATGGAATTAAACTTAGCCTATCGGCCATTGAAAATTTACAATTTTTAAGTATATTAATGCCCAATGGTGATATCTCTAAAATCGAAAAAGCCATTGATATTTTCGGACTTTCTGATGTTGCCCATAAAGAAGCCCGTTTTTATTCTGCCGGCCAGATGCGCCGGCTGGCTCTTTGCCGATTAATTATATCACCTGCTCCTTTATGGTTAATGGATGAGCCACTTAATGCCCTTGATCGGGATGGTCGAAATTTATTGGCTCAATTGATACAAGAACATATAAAAACAGGGGGATTTGTTATTATGGCTGACCATGAAGATTTTTTAAAGGATCAAGCCAATAATTTAGATATGAGTCAATTTGCTATTAGTGCTAAAAAAGGTTGGGAAACATAAAATGCCCATATGGATATTTGCCCTTTTAAAGAGAGATTTTAAAATTGCTCGCCGTAATATTACAGCAATCTTACTGCCTATCGCTTTTTTGCTTGTATGTGCAAGCTTATTTCCTTTGGCAACAGATGCCGATATTCATTTTTTATCCAAATCGGGTGCACCGGTTATTTTATTATCGACTTTACTTGCCTCTTTGCTTTCACTTGAGAATATATTCACAAGTGATTTAGCCGATGCCACAATTGATCAAATGCTGATTTCAGCACGTCCCCTTTCTATCATTATGCTGACTCGAGTTTTTGTCCATTGGCTCACAACAATGCTGCCAATTGTTCTTCTTTCTCCTTTGCCTGCTTTGATGTATGGGCTAGGCTCTCGGTAAATTATCGTATTGTTTTTAGCCTTATTGAGAACAACACCTGTTTTAGCCTTGCTGGGCATACTCGGCTCGGCTATTTTAACCGGAACCAAACAAGGCAGCGTTTTGCTTGGCCTTATTGTGCTTCCTCTTTATATACCACTCATGATTTTTGCCGGAAATGCCGTTGCTACCGCACGCATTAATGGTAGCGTTATTATGCACTTTTTTATCTTAGGTGGTTTTTTGTTTTTAGCCTTAGCTTTGGCACCTGTTGCTTCTGCTATTGCTATACGCCAAGCTATTCGTTATGAATAAGGAGATGAGTTTGAAAAATTATTGGCCTAAATACCTAACCTATTTTCGTTTTTTAATCGGTATTATTACTGCTATTTGTATTTTTTTAGGTGTAAAAAATTGGTTGAATATTGATTATTCTCAGACCAACATTGCTATGCATCCCGAATTTTTGCCCCTACATGTTCCTGTTGCGGCATCTGCACTTATAACCTATTTAGCAATGGGTGTTTGTGGGTTGCTAACCCTCTTTGGCTTTAAAAAATCTGCTGCTTTAGGCCGTAGCCTCGCTATACCCGGAACAATGCTGGCTTTTATAACGCTTGTTACCGGCTCCATATGGGGAAAGCTCACTTGGCAAGTTTGGTGGAGCTGGGATGCCCGCTTAACCACAATGCTTATCTTGTTTTTTCTTTATTTAGGCTACCTTGCTGCAACAAAATCTTTTGATAACCCGATCAGGCGTGATCAATCGGTTGCTTTACTTGGGATTGTTGGCGCTTGTTTAGTACCGATTATTTATGCCTCAACACTTTGGTGGAATACCCTTCATCAAAAGCCTGGCACGATGATGCCTGAAACTGTCAAAAGTGCTTTTTTACCAATGCTTTTTGGTGTTATGTTATGGACAATATGGATTGTTTTATTAAATTTTCAGGCCGAACTCAAAGCAGATAAAAATATGCTTAAAATAAACAACATCTTTGATCAAGAGGACTAAATGGATACAAAAACCTTATTTACTATTGCTCTTGGCTTTTATATAATTGGCTTTACTATAGTAACTTTATACTCTCTTTATCGACAACAAAAGAGCAAAAAAAAGGATTCAACATGAAAAAAATCCCCCTATTAACCGTTGGTATTATTTGTATTGCTATTGCAGGGATTCTTGTTTACATGGGCGTTCGCCAAGGAGGTGTTGCTTTATATATGATGCCTGATCAAATTGTTGCTGGATCGGTTAACCCTAATCAGCGTATTAAAGCCGGCGGGATTGTTGTTCCTGGATCGGTTAAAGTTGATAGCCAAACCGCTTTGATGACTTTTGAGATTGAGCATGGGGATATTAAAATTCCCGCCCAATTTAATGGCTTAGCACCCGCTCTTTTTGAGGAAGGTAAAGAGACAATACTTGAAGGATGGTATAAAAATGATGTCTTTATCGCAGAGCGTATTTTAGCCAAACATGATGAAGATTATACTTTACCTGAAAAACATAAAAAATAGTTATTCTGTATTCTGGATGAGTTATTGTGATTATCGGTTAAAATATACTTTAGCCGATAATCTTTGGCTGTTTTAATGATTACCCGAAGACTACCGATGTAAGATCATTCATAAATGGATATATCTTCTTATTCTTCAGTAAACGATAACGATTAAAAAACCCGAATGACTAAAGATGTATTGATGCCACCAAAAGCAAAATTATTGCTCATAAAGATTTTTCCTTTATTTGGTGTATCTTCATTCTGTGAGGCTTTTACCTCCATCCCTTCTGAAGGTATATAAAATAAATCTCCACATTTCGGGTCAACTTCGGATAAATTGGCATTACCACAAATCCACCCATCACGCAGCATCTCTATGCCATAAATCACCTCTAATGCTCCACAAGCACCCAATGTATGGCCAAAATAGCCCTTAAGGGAATGAATAGCGATCTTGGAGCCAAAAACATCCCATGTTGCATTGGTTTCCGCAATATCTCCTTGAATTGTTGCGGTACCATGACCGCTAACAAAAATAATATCTTCGGCCATAACGCCGGCATCTTCAAGGGCAAGCCTCATCACTTTTGCCATTGTTGTGCGGGTTGGCTGGGTTGCATGAACACCATCTGAATTTGTTGCATAACCCAAAATCTCGGCATAAATCGGTATATTGCGCTTTTGGGCATGTTCGGCATCCTCTAAAATAAGCGCAGCCGCTCCTTCACCAACAACAAGCCCATCACGCCCAATATCATAAGGTGATGGTGTTAATTTTGGTGTATCATTTTTACACGATGTAGCAAATAAAGTATCAAAAATAGCGGTATAAAGCGGATGTTCTTCTTCTGCACCGCCCGCAATCATGGCTTTTTGCTTTCCTGCTTGTACTGTCTCGTAAGCATACCCAATGGCATGGCTCGAAGATGTACAAGCTGATGATGTTGGAATAATCCGCCCCTGAATACCTAAATATACACCAATATTCACTGCTGCTGTTTGACTCATGGTTTTAAGATAAGAGGTTGATGATATTCCACGCATATGCTTTTTTTCAATAAAAGATAATAAACCACTTAACGGCTCTGGTGAGCCAAAAGAAGAGCCATAAGCAATACCCAAATCTCCACTCTGATAAAAATCCGCTTCAAGAGCCGCATGCTCCAGCGCTTTACGAGATGAATAGGCGGCCATTTCCGAAACACGCCCCATTGAGCGGCGCTCTTTACGGTTAAAATGCTCCTTACCATCAAAATAAGAAACAGGCGCCGATAAAAGACTATTCAAGCCTTCATATTGCTTCCATTCTTCTTGATAAAGAATACCTGTTTGACCGGCCTGAATATTTTTTTTAACTTCTTGCCAATTTTCCCCTAAAGGAGATAAAGCATGATAACCTGTAATGACAACATTTTTTTTCATACCTAAGCCATTCCCCCATTAATTGATAAAACCTGTTTTGTAATATAGGCACTTTCAGGGCTCATTAAAAAAGCAGCTAATGCAGCAACTTCTTCTGCTTTGCCTAGGCGCCGCATAGGTATCATCTTATTTAACATATCCATATCTAATTTTTCGGTCATTTCTGTTTCAATCACACCAGGTGATATACAATTTACCGTAATGTTCCGTCTGGCAAGCTCAATAGCCAAAGATTTTGTTAACCCAATAATCGCTGCTTTCGATGCACTATAATTGCTTTGCCCTCGGTTACCATGCTCGCCCGCAATCGATGATAAAGTGATTATACGCCCTGCTTTTCGCCTTCGAATCATTGGTAAAATTACTGGTTTTAAAACATTAAAAACACCATTTAAGTTTGTATCAATAACTTGATCCCAATATTCTTTTTCCATTGCCGGAAAGGGCATATCAATATGAATACCAGCATTACAGATAACCCCGTAATAGCTCCCATTTTTCTCCATATCATCGATTAAAATATCATTTGATTTTATATTATCTTTGACATCAAACTTTAATAATGTCACATGCCGATGATAATTTTTTTCGATATTTCCCTTAAGCCGCTTGGCTTTTTCATCGCTTTGAGCATAATGTAAAGCTAAATCATAACCATCTTTTGCTAGGCGTAAGCTCATCGCCTGACCTAACCCGCCCGTTGATCCTGTAATTAATATTCTATTTTGCATGCTCATCTCCCAAAGCTATATCGTCATTTTGATAAACACTTAAACGGCATCCGCTTAATAATATATTTTTTGATTGATCATAAATTTCACAATCAAATACACTGATCGGACTATCAACAAGAACAGGGGTTGCTTTAATCAGTAAATGATCCCCATTGGCATAATAATCTTTATGGGCATAATATTTTTTACAACTGAGTAAAAAACCCACTTTGGGTTTATCTGATTTTTCATTGATATTTGCCCAAGCCGATATCGTTTGTGCCATATATTCTACGCCAATATAAGTCGGAACTCCTTGGCCTTCCTCAAAAAAGAGGCTATCTTTTGTAATCGAAACCACCCCTGATATCCCTTTTTCGGAAACATCGAATATATCCGAGATTAATCGCATTTTTCTTTTATGTGGGACAACATTATCAAGATCAAACATATGCATATTACCTGTTCTCCTTAAGAATAATACAATTATTATTCCCACCAAAAGCATAATTACAGCTCATTGCAATTTTGTGCTTATCATGTTTTATTCGGTCTGTTTTTTTAGCAAGATGAAGCCAAGGCAATATGGGATCCATATTTTGATCGCCCGCATGTGGCGGAACCTGATTTTGAGGATTATATGTTTGGCTTAAAAATAAACATAAAAAAGCCGCTTCTAACGCGCCTGATGCACCCAAACAATGACCAACCAAAGCTTTTGTTGAGCTGATAAAAGGCATTTTTTCCTTTTCGGGATAAAGCCTACTTAAAGCCAAAGACTCCATAGCATCATTCAGCTCTGTTGCCGTACCATGGGCATTAATATAATCAACATCCAAAGCTACAATATCCGCCATCTGACAAGCTGAAAGCATCGCTTGATAAGCGCCTTTACCTTCAGGATCGGGAGAAGATAAATGGTAAAAATCCGTCGTTTCTCCATATCCCGCAAATGTGATCCCTTTTTTGGTTTTAGATAAGATAAAAAGCGCCGCTCCTTCACCAACATTAATCCCCGTACGCTGCGCGCTAAAAGGGACACATTTTTGATATGATAAAGCTCCTAAGCTATCAAAACCCTGAACAGAAAGCTTACATAGGCTATCCACACCACCGGTGATCACAATATCCGCTAAATCCGCCTCAATAAGGCGCTTTGCTGATATCATTGCTTTAGAAGCCGATGTACATGCTGTCGAAACAACATAAGCCGGCCCTTTTGTTTTTAGGATTGATTTTAAAAACTCTGCCGGACTTTCCAAACTAATCATCGCCATATCTTCAATATTCCAATGGTGATGCTCTTCGATCTCAAGGGTTCCCGATACAGAAGTCCCTAGGATAATCGCAATCCGTTCTTTCGGATATTCCTTAAGATACTGCTTAACCATCGGTTCAATACCAATAAAAGCATTGTAAATCAATTGATTATTTCTACTTTTAAACATCGGATCTGTCGACTCTGGAAGCGGCTTTAAATGATGCACCTTACCAACATACGTTGTACGGTCTTTAAGCTTATCGGCCGTTTGGATAAGCCCGTCATGCGCAGAAAATAAATTATCTGCAACGGTTTTTTTATCATTTCCGATTGGTGATATGATGCTAAAATCATTAATATAAACCATATCGCTCCCTTATTTAAAATCGATGGCTTTGAATATTCAAACGATAATCCATGGAAATATTCCGATAATCAATCTGACTATCCCATAAATTATCACTTTTTAGGTCAAACTGATAACGCCGTAATCTGGTGTTATTTTGATCAACCATATCAACAGAAGAAGGCTTTTTAATTTTACGCACACAAGGCTTTCGGCCATCGCAAATCAAAGATGCATTGAGTAAATCATCGCTACCAAATATGGTAAAGATATCAAATAAGATATATCGGCCATTAATTTTTTCGGGTAATTTTTTATGGCGTTTTTCCGTATAATTTTTTCCATCCCAATGGGCGGTTAAACCACGAATGCCCAAATTATTCAAAAGAACAATGTTTAATCCTTTTGGCCCATATGTTAAAACCGCCTGAAAGCTTTCTGCTTGCTTTTGATACTCAAAACGTAAATTTTGCCGTACATTAATCGTTTTTGCTGGAAAATACTGGGCATTTGGCAAACGAAACAGAATATCATCTGAAAAAGTAAGATGAGAAGATTGCTCTTTTAATGGCTTTTTTAAGCTTGGTAATTTTTTATTTACACTAGGTAAGCTCTGAGGTCTTTTTTTTATTGGAATATGAATTTTTGATTGCGATGCAGCTTGAGGGGCTTTTTTTATTCCCATAGACCGATCACCCCCGATACTACATGAGGCTAGCCCTGCCAAGATGAGCAAAAATATGAAGTTTATATGACCCGTTTGTTTTATCATTTGTATTTTTCAATCATATTGAGCACTTGTTTTGTTTTATTAAAAAATAGGTTATCTTTATCCCACGCATAGCCTGCTAATATACTAACAACATGGCCTGCAACTTCTGTATCATGTTTATCTTCGTAGGAAAATATAATCTGCTGGAGTTGCCCATCATACCATGATTTTACAAATTCTTCAAAAACACTAATACCACTAAATAAAGGCTCCTCATAATCTTTTTTCCATATATCTGCAGCATGAACGCCTTTGATAAGCTGCTTTTGATAAGCCTGTGCTGCTAACTTAGCGGATAAACACGCAATAGTCACTCCCGAAGAAAAAACCGGATCCAAAAATGCCCCCGCATTACCAACCGAAACAAAACCTTCGCCAAAACATGATTTGGTTTTACGTGAATAGCCTTCCATCATATGAATATCTGTTTTAAGTTGATAATTTTTTAATAAATCCTTTAGCTTTTTATGACGCCCTAAAAGCTCGGTAAAAACATCTTGGCTACTGCCTTCAAAACATTGCTCCGCAGGCACAACAAAACCAACGGATGCCGTTTGATCACTAAAGGGAATAAGCCATGCCCAAATATCTTTATCGTGATCATCAAGGGAAATAATAATTTTTTGACGATCATAAGAACTCTCTGATATATGATCATAGATATGGGTAAAATACGTTTTTCTGACCGGAAGATCACTTTGAAGATTTAAATCATACTGATCGGATAACAATGCACTAAAACCACTGGCATCAAATATAAAATCAGCCTCTATTTTTTGATTTTTTTGGGTATTATTATCTTGTAATGTTAAATGGGTAATTTTGTTTTGGGTATCTCTATCAAGATGCGTTATGGTTTGACCATATAAAATATCAACATTTTTCTTTTTAGCCTCATCACAAAGCATCAAATCAAAGCTATCTCGTTTAACTTGATAGGTTGTTGACCAGCCTTTGGCAGATTTTTTACTAAAATCAACATCAACAGAGCGTTCATCGCTATAAAAAGTTGCCCCATTTTTAAGCTGATAATGGCCTTCAATAATAGGCTCTATAAGACCAACCTCTTCAAAAAAATCCATACTATGGGGTAATAAGCTTTCTCCTAATATAAAACGAGGGAAAACATCTTTTTCAATCATTAATATAGAAATATCTTTATTCTCTTTACGCAAATAATGAGCTGTCATTGAACCTGCTGGGCCTGCACCAATAATAACACAATCATATTTTAGCATTGTCATTTTTATTCTCCTTTTTTGATATAATGCTCAACGTCAACAAAGCGGATGAAACAACCCCAAAAGAAACGGTAATTCCTAAACTAAAGATCGAAAAGCTTTGGCTAAAAGCCAAAAGCCCAAAAGCACATAAAGTTGATAACATCGAAAGTATAATCGATATTAAGGTTGTATTGCTTTTTCCTTTCTCATAAACAAATATGCTATAATCAATCCCAATAGACAAGATTAAAGTGAGTGCCATCATTGCAAAAACCGTTAAATGAATTTGAAAAACCCCTAAACTGCTCACCGCAAATAAAAGAGAAATTAACGGCGGAGCAATAAGACGCACGGCAATCAAGGGCGAATAAATCAAGCTTAAGCCCGCCAAAATACCCATAATTGATAAAGCAATAATCTTGATATAGCTTTGGCGATAGAAAGTCATTAAGCTTGTCATATCTTTTGTCAGATGGCTATAATGAACATAATCTATATTTTTTAGTGCCGATTTAAGCTTTTGATGATCTAAAGAGCCAAATAAAGGAATAAGACCATAATCTTGACCTTGAATATTTAAATGAAGATGTGCCAATTGGCGTCGGATCCCATTATCTTTCGGAAGCCCTTCAATTGTTAAGGGCTTAAAAATACTATTCTCATCTGTTTTATTTGCATTAAAAATATCTAAAATCTTTCCATATAGTGGCTGATTATATAATTTTTTAATCGCCTCAAAATTTTCTTTTTGCCTTTTAACAGAGGGGAAAAGCTGACTTTCTGAAAAATATTGAATATTTTGCTCATCTAATACGGATTGTAATATTTCAGAATGCTGTTTTATTTCTTCATTATTTTGACCCTTTACCAATAAAAAGGCCGAAAGAGATGGTGATTTTTGAAAATCGGCTATTTCCCTTTGTTCTTGTAATAATATGGGGCTAAGACTTTGTAGTTTTTGTATATCATCATTAATCTTAAGATGGCTTAATCCCCAAACAATCCATAAAGTATAAAAAAGAGCAAGGCCAATAAAAAAAGGGCGTTTTTTGATAATGAAAAAATGCTTTATCTTATCCATAAAATGATCATTAAAAACCAGCGGGCGCATGGGTAAAAAAGGCATCCAGAACAAACAAGATAAAAGAGCCGCTAACAAACCAAAGATCGAAAAAACCGCTGCATGGCGAATAAAAACAATCGGCATAAAAAAATAAAGCATATAGCCAAGTATTGTTGTCAAAAAACTTAAAATTAGCGGTTTTGTCACCTTTGATATTGCTTTTTGATTTGTTTCATTTTTCTGCTTTTTACACAGAATATGAAAACAATAATCAATCGCTAAGCCAATAATCGCCGTAGCAAAAGAAAGAGCAAAAAGATGAATTTGGCCAAAAATTAAAAGAGTCGCAGCAAAGCCAAAAATCATTGCATTAAGAATAATAAGATGAGCTGTTAGGGCTGTCAGTATCGAGCGAAAAAATACTCCAAATAATAATAAAATAAAAAGAATCGAAAAAAAGGTAATTTTACGAATATCACCCTTTGTACTATCACTCCCATAAGCGGCATGAAAAACAACCCCATTACGTAAAAGCTGAACATTATTTTGCTGTGCAATATCTTGTGCCTTTTGATAAATCTTTTGGATATCTTGCTGCACGGCGACCGAAAAAGGATCTTCCGTTAATGTCAAAGAAATCATTGCTGAGGTCATTTTATTTTTTTGATATAGGGTGTAATCCTCAAAAGATTCTCCGCCAATATTGGTTTGTGGCAACAAATTTTGAGTGATGAAATCATAGAATAAAAAAAGAGGGTCTTTTTGTATTTGATCGGCCGAAGTTTGAGAAAAAGGACTATAGATTTTTTCAATCACTTGTTGCTCTAAGATAGAAAATTCATTGTTTTTTATATGTTCTAAATCTTTATCCGAAAGCAATTGGGCGCGATATTTAAATATATGAGCTAAAAAATCTTGTTGATCGCTCTCTTGTGGTTTTTCATCAAATGTCAGTGGATAAATTGAAGTATTTTTTAGGTGAGATGTCAGAGCTTGAGCTGCTTTTTTAACATCTTCTGTATTTTTTGCCTTATAGGCAAAAACCAATTTCCGAAAATAAATCTCTTCAAGTTGGTCTTTGGCCTGTCCTATAACATCAGCCTCATCACTGGGAAAAACCGATGTAATATTATAATCAATCCCTTGACCATCCTTAAGCTTAAAAACAGCAAAAATTGCCGCTATAAGGCTTATAAACAACCATAGATAAGCTAGGTAGAGCCGTGTTTTTGTCTGCCTAATTTTCATAATTCTTGATCATATTTTGTTCTTTTTCCGAAAAAACAGAGGCTTCATCGCTAAAGGTAAAAACCCAATCTTCCCGATCATTATTTGCTTTATCGATGGATATCTTTCTTTCTTTTTTTGTTTCGCTAATGGATATTTGCTTCATAATTTGTTTAAGCTCAGCACTTTTTGGCTGTAAAATCCAATGGCCTGCTTCAATTTCTGCAATTGTAAAGATATTATCTATTTGCCCATCACGATTTTGCTGTATATTTCCTTTTTTTAAAAAATATTCCATCATCCCATTAATATCATAACCGTTGGGTAATTTTTCGATATTTTGCATATGGCCTTCTGGGTCAAAACTAACAATTTGATGACCATGGAAAAAACGATAATAAGCAAAAGGCTCTTTATACTGAAGCAAAATACCCTGTTTTGAATCAAAAACAAAACGCCCTTTTGATTGCAATATCTGGTTAACATCCTTCAAAATCAAATCTTGCTGAAACTCTCCGGCAATAACTGAAGGTTCTTCCACAACAGCTGAAGGCTTTTCCACAACAGCTGAAGGCTCCTCTATAACAGCTGAAGGCTCCTCAGCAAAACTTAAAAAACAGAGGAATATTCCCAAAACCCCTCCCAAACCGATTACAGCAGCTCTTTTGACAAACCCACCAATCAGCCAGGACCATATCTTCTTCATCCGATGATATCCTCTATTTTTTTGATCCATATTTCTGGCATAACAAACTTCAAGCTATCCGATCCAAACTGAACAGCAACTTGTGTTGTTTCTGCCTTACTTAATATCTTCCCGCTTTTTTGATCTTTAATCTCATAAACAACTTTCATCCGATTTTCATATTCCTTTAATGCTGTTGTAATGATAACAAGCTGATCAAAGATTAAAGGCTGAATATATTTGATGCGCATATCAACAATAGGAAAAGAAAAACCACTTTCAATCATCTCATTAACATTATAGCCACATAAGTCTAAAAGAGCACTACGCCCAATTTCTAAAAGCTTGGCATAATGTCCGTGCCACATGATATTCATCGGGTCAAGATCAAAAAAAGAAACCTTATATGTTCCGTGGGCAATCAATTTTTCGGATAAAATATTTTTCATTTTACACCTTTGTTATATCTTGATTTAAAAATAAATCCGTTAAATGGCGTAATGTTTTTTCGAGCGGCTTATCTTCTTCTAAGCCGGGAATTATTTCATTAAGCTGATGGAAGATTATTTGTGCTTCATTACTCAGCTCATCCATAAAAGTCCGATCATCGGCCAACCTTAAACGTAAAGCCTGAATAACCGCTAAACTATGCGCTGCGGCAACTTGAGCGGTCAATGTGAGTACACGGCGGCAATCTCTTGCTGCAATTGTTCCCATAGAGACTTTATCTTGATTATGGCATTCTGTTGAGCGGGAAAAAACCGAAGCGGGCATTGTTTGTTTTAAAGCTTCTGCTGTCCAAGCGGATGCGCCAATCTGTACCGCTTTAAGGCCATGAGAGATCGAAGCATTTTCTCCACTACTTGCCAAATTACTGCTTAAACCCCGATTAAATTTGGCATCAACCAATAAAGCCATCTGCCGATCCATCAAATCAGCTAAATTTGCAACACTTAACTTCATTCCATCCATACTATATGCAATATGCCCACCATAAAAATGCCCACCATGATAGATTTTATGCTGCTCGACATCAATAAGCGGATTATCATTGGCGCTATTAATCTCGGTTTCGATCATCTGGCGCCAATGGGGTAAAGCATCGCCCAAAATACCCACAATATGCGGTGCACAACGAATAGAATATTGATCTTGCAAACGCCCATTAATCGCCGCTTGCATACGCTGCCCTAAATAGCTGCGTATTTTTTGGGCGCAATCCATTTGCCCTGGATGCGGTTTTGCCCGAAATAATATTTCATCAAAATGATGCGGATTACCTAATATAGCATGGGAGGCCATAGCGGTTAAATAATTACAAAGATGCATTAATCGCTCGGCTTTTTTATAATTCAAACAAGCAATCGCCGACATAACCGCCGTACCATTCATAATGGCTAAAGCTTCTTTAGGGCGCAACTGATAGGCTTTGATATCAAGCTGATCAAATAGATCTTGCGCTTCATAAATATTCTCTTGATATTGAACCTTACGCTCACCAATCAAAGCCGCAACAACATAAGAAAGAGGTGTTAAATCCCCACTCGCCCCGACCGATCCTTCTTCAGGGATCAAAGGCAATATATCTTGCTGAATAAGATGTGTTAATGCCTCTAAAAGATTAATGCTAACGGCTGAAAAACCTGTTGTCAGTGAAGAAAGCCGTACCATTAAAATCGCACGACATTCAGAGGCCGAAAAATGTGCCCCCAAACCACAACCATGAAATCGGCTTAAAAAAACAGGCAAATCTTTTATAAGCTCAGGTTTTACATGCCGCGTTACAGAATCACCATAACCCGTTGTCACACCATAAATCACATGCCCTTCATCAAGTAACATATCCAATGCATCTGCACCCGACTGAATAAGGTCAACAAAGCTTTTATCTTTTGATAAAACAACGTTGCTTTCGCCTTTTGATATTCGCTCAATATCTTCAATTGTGATGGCTTTTAAACCAACTTCTACCCGATTACGCATTTTCATCCTTTATATTTTGTTGCCAAAAATCATGAAAATTAAACCAATCATATGGATGCTCCATACAAATTGTTTCGACCCATTGGCTGTATTTTAAAACATATTTTTCTAAATCATCAAAGCGGGTTTTTCGTGAAAAATCCACATGCTCAAATAAGGGCTCAACATGAGCTTCAAAATCTCGGTTAGGATTTTCTGGGCTGGCTTTATTAGGGCGGATATTCAGCACCGTATAAACAGGGCAGCCAAATAATTTTGCCATTAAAAGAGGCCCAATCGGAAAGCTTGCTGGTTGCCCCAAAAAAGGGACCGTTATGGATGTTTTTTCATTCACATCGCCCAAAATACGATCCGCAGCACAAAAAATCCATTCATTATTTTGGATTTTTTCTTGCAATGTAAACGCCGTATTCATATCAAATTGGCTGGTTTCGACAAACCGAAAATTATCGCCTAAATTTTTGCTTTCAACAAATTTAAGGTATCGCTGCGAAACAGCACCATAATGAAGCACATTAATCATCGGGATATCCAAAGAAAAGCCCCTTGAACGTGTAATATCCAAAACACCCATATGAACGCCAATAAAAATGGCACCTCTTTGCTCTTCAGATAACGCTTTTAAGTAGCTACGGGATTTTTCGGTCATCTTCATTACAATTTTATTACGGGCTGGTCCCCAAGATAAAAAACGATCCAAAGTTGCAACTGAAAAATTATAAATAATCCGATAACTACTCCAAAAACCAATTTTCGTATCTGGCCTTTGGCTATTTTTTAAATTAACTAAATAATGGTTAAGGTTATCTCTGACATCTTTTTTTACTAAAAAATAATATAAACTGACAAAGCGCAAGATAAACAAACAAGCTTTACGACCAAAAAGGCGATAGCAATAAAAAATAAGGCTCATTCCTAAATGGCTACCTATTTCTTTTTTTTCGTGCCAATATTCAGGCTCTTTCTTTTTTTGTTTTAAAGCGATGTATTTTTGAGGAAAAGTCAGTAAAAACCATAAAAATCGCTTAGTATGGCCAAGAGAAATATAAACATTATCCCTTAAGCCTTTAAAGTTTGATAAATTCCCCTCAATATAAGTCACTCTAACGTCACATAAGCTAACCGGTATAGAATGCCAGCGCATATGAACATAAATATCCGTATCAAAATCCATATGATGGGCAATTTTATGATGTTTAAGAACGTTGATTGTTCCTTCAAGGGGATACACTCGAAAACCGCACATCGTATCAACAATTTTTGTGGTTAATGTTTCAATACAGACCCAAAAATGATTGATAAGGCGCCCATATTTTCGCGATTTTGGGGCTGTTTCATCATATATCGGTTGGCCTTGAATTAAATGGGACGGTTTTTTTTGGGCTTGCTCAACAAAAAAAGTAATTCGGCTACGATCATGCTGCCCATCCGCATCAAGT
The DNA here is from genome assembly GCA_030265315.1 of Mopalia swanii. Classification (NCBI taxonomy): domain Eukaryota; kingdom Metazoa; phylum Mollusca; class Polyplacophora; order Chitonida; family Mopaliidae; genus Mopalia; species Mopalia swanii. The sequence continues at coordinate 17,486 of JARDVA010133052.1, read as the reverse complement.
TGTAAGGCATGGGAAAAACCTTTTTTATATGCTTTTTTTAGCCCTGCAATAACAGCCGCACCTTTTCCTTGATTTTCGGTAAAACTTTCCCAATCGGTATTTTGCGCATATTGTTTGCAAATTTCCTCAATTTCTTTTGTTTTCTCTTTTGTTGAGCCATCATTAATCACCAGAGCATATAAACCGAGCTTTTGTAGATCTTGCAATATGGGCGCTAACGATGTGCTGTGATTATAAGTTGGTATAACAACACATAAAGAAAAATCATTCACCTTAGACACAATCTGACTCCTCTATATAACGAAAGACAAAAGAGCCTTTACTAAATTTTTTGTCTGCCGAATGATAAATAAAAGAAGCCGCATGTTCCTTCCAACTCATCTCTAGCTGCAAACATTCCAAAGGGCTAATCATATTCATATATTTTATATTTTTAATGGATGTATATGTGCATTTTTTCCCTATCGCCTTACTTAAATAATGAATGACCCAATGCATTTGCACAACACCGGCCAAAATAGGAAATTCATCAAAATGCCCATCAAAATAGTCTAAATTTTGCGGGATTTTAAGATCCAGCAACAAATGACCTTCCGATGTAACTTGGTTATCAATAATTGGATAATGCATATTTCCCCTTATCGGTTTTTTCTTTTAAATCACTTTGTTGTATTTTACCTTGTGAATTGCGTGGAACTTCATCAATCCAATACCAAATTTTAGGGCAAGCCTCGGTGATCAAATAATCATGTAAAAACAGACGCAATACCCGCCGAAGCCCAATTGTTTTTTCTTGTTGTAAAAGCTGTTTTCCTGCATCGGATAAAACAACATAGGCAACAAGCTTTTGTTTATCTTGGTCAAAAGAGACATGGCTATCGATCACAAGCGCATTTTGTAAAAGCGTATTTTTAACCTCAATCACCGAGACCCGTTTACCACCAACTTTAACAATCTGATCCTTACGCCCTTTAAGTAAAAATTTCTTGGGCTCATCCATCAAAATATAATCATCTAAAGGGTACCAACCATTCACTTCATTCATAAGATAAGGCGAGCGAATATAAGCATCTTCTTCCATAATTCTCATCTCAACATAAGGAAATAAATGATGATAATCTGGGCTTAACGATCTATTTTTATAAGAAATTCCACCAGTTTCTGTACTTCCGTAAATCTCCGTAACCGCTGTATGATGCTGATGAAAAACCTGAGCTGTTTCGTCATCAAGCAAAGCGCCAGAGCTGATGAGCATATCCGCTTTAAGAGAAACACTTTTTTCTATTTGAGCAAAATATCTTAACTGAACCGGTGTTGTAATAATAATATTATGGCCAGCTAAATCCATATCATTATATAAACTGAATAAATCATCATATTTTTTAATATGGATGGGCGATTGAATAACAAGCGGTAGTAACAATGTATATAAAAAACCATAAATATGCTGATGAGAAACGGTTGAATAAATATGATATTGCTCATGGCTGCTCAAACAAGCAAACTCTGAAAATAAAGATATTTCTGTTATCAGTTGGGCAAATATTTTAGGGATGAATTTTGCATCGCCGGTTGACCCTGAGGTTAAAAAAAACATCGGTTTTTCAAGAAATTCTTTTTTATTTTCAACCACATAATCTTGTAAATATTTTTGCTCTACCTCCCCTATCTGATCATAAGGCAAAAGCGATAATAATGGCTCTGGGGTTTGTTTTACCCAATCTTCCATTACCGTAATATTTTCTTTTAATATTGCCTGATCCGTTACAAAATAGCGCCCCTCTTTGAGGATATTCATGATAAAATGGGGCTGATGATTGGCTGTTAATATTGGGATCAAATCTTTTTTTAAACAAAGCAAAAAAGTAACCATACATAAATAAGAATTATCAATTGCTAATAAAACTTCGGTTCCTTTTTTTATTTGCCCCCAATTTTGCTGTTCTAAATATTGATCTATCAATATAAGCGGATTATTATTCACCCAGATCATCCTTATTTTTTAAAAATATAAACCGGTAACCAATATCACCCAAAAATAATATTCCCATTAAAATGTAACTAATTAACCCCGTATATATCCCCCACCATTTTGGAGAAGGTAATAACGATAATATCACAATAAAAAATCCATTAAAAATAAAAAAAACAAGCCATAGATATGTTAGTTTTTTTGTATATTGTTTGGCTTTTTGTGTGAGCTTATGGCCACGTAAACTGGCAATTTGAGTAATAATGGGCGTTTTGTTTAAAAGGCTTAGCCCAAATATACCAAAAAATATCAAAGAGACAATAAAAGGATATAATAAAAAAATTGGCTTTGGATATAAATATAACAATATGGCAAACAAAAGACTAAACCATAGAATATGAGGAAGACACCATCTTATTTTAATCATTTGATTATATCGGATAAGCCGAATAATAGAGATTCCATAAAGAACGCTACCCAAACAAAGCCAAACAATCATCGGAAGGTCATGGCGAAAGCGGATATACGTCATTGGAAATAAAGCAACCAATATGGTGATTATAATTTTAACCATATGTTTTATTTCCATCTTTTAAGATTAAAATATTTAACTCGCCGTAGTATCGATATTGTTATAAACAATATCCACAATATCCCCAACCGTCCGTACTGTAGAAAAATCTTCTGGTTTAAAACGCTTCTTTGAGTAATTTTGTAAATTAACAACTAAATCAACCGCATCGATACTATCAACATCCAAATCTTCCGATAATTTTGCTGTTAACGTCACTTTCGATGGAGAGATATCAAATGTTTCTTCCATAATGACTTGGATACGCTCTAAAATATCTTCTTTTGTTATATTTTGCCCCATTTTAAGATATTACCTTCTTCTTCATTTTATATTTAGGTGTTGTTTGAATTGTTCGGATCTGTAATAAAATTTGTAAGGCTTGTCACAGTCTCAAAAATCTCTCGCGTTTTAGCATTCTTTTTTGTTGATATTTGAAGATTGTATTTTTTTTGCAAAACAACCCCAAGCTCCAAAGCATCGATGCTATCCAAACCAAGCCCTTCTTCAGAGAATAAAGGCAGATCATCTTCTATATCATCAACCGTTATATCTTCTAAATTTAACGTATCGATAATCAACTTTTTTATATCTTGCTTGATATTTTCCATATAACATACCTTAAAATAATTCTTTCAATGTAGGCTTTTTAACGATACGACTCTCTTAAGTTCATTAAGGGTGATATACTAGCCTAACCCCATAGTGAGAATTTTTTTACTCTCTTTTGCATAAAATGTAAAGCATAGTTTTTCATTAAAAAAATTGATAAAAAGCTTTTTTGCTTATATTTAAAGCTCCCAAAATACAAATAAACAAATAGACTTAACAAAGGTGATATTCTAGTAATTAAATGAATTTTAATATATAATCACTCAAAAATATATGTTAGGCTTTAGATATATATTTTTTTAAAAACCATAGAAATTAAAATGAATAAAGGAATAGGGACAAATGGAAAAGTTACTTATGGCCGCTGGTATTTCTATTTTAAGCCTGAATGCAATGGCTGCAGATCGCATTAGTTTTTATTGCTCTGCCCAAGAAGATTGGTGCCAAAATATTGCCGATACATATGAAGAAAAAACAGGAACAAAAGTTTCTATGGTTCGCCGTTCTACAGGGGAAACATTAGCGCAAATCCGTGCCGAAGCTCGCCGTCCTAAGGGCGATATTTGGTGGGGCGGAACAGGCGATCCACATCTACAAGCTGCCGAAGAAGGTTTATTATTACCCTATGAATCACCCAATGCCAAAAATCTTTATGGTTGGGCAATTGGCCAATTTGATGCTTCTCGCGGCCAATCTATTGGCGTTTATACCAATGCTTTGGGTTTTGGCTATAATACGGAGTTATTAAAAGAAAAAGGCCTAGAAGCACCAAAATGCTGGGCCGATTTAGTTAAGCCTGAATATAAAGGTTTAATTCAGATGGCCAATCCCAATTCATCCGGAACAGCCTATACTATTTTAGCTACCGTTGTTCAGCTCATGGGCGAAGATGAAGGCTTTGAGTATATGAAAAAGCTCCATAAAAACATCAACCAATACACAAAATCGGGCTCTGCGGGTGTTAAAGCAGCTGCACGCGGAGAAAATACAATTGGCGTGGTCTTTTTAGGTGATGCGGCAATTCAAAAAACAAAAGGCTTTCCCATCGAATATACCGCTCCGTGCGAAGGAACAGGCTATGAAGTCGGATCGATGGATATTATCAAAAATGCGCGGAATGAGGAAGCTGCAAAGAAATTTTATGATTGGCTTTTAAGCGAAGAAGGCCAAATGACTGCCCATAACGTTAACGCAATGCAAGTGATGTCAAACCCTAAAGTCAAACCTGTTGAAGGTTCACCCAATGTGGAAGAAATCAAATTCATTAACTATGATTTTAAAAAATATGGCTTAGCTGATGTCCGCACACGGCTTTTAAAACGTTGGGATGATGAAGTTTCGATCCTACCTCGTTAATGTAAATTTCAGGGAGATACCGATACCTGTTTTTTGCTATCTCCTTTTTTATTTAAAAGCCCTTTGGTTTAAAGGTTGGATGATAATATGCGCAAAACAATTTTATCCCTTGTTGCTTTAGGGGCATTGAGTTTTCTGGTTTTACCTTGGTATGCTACATATGATGGCTTTTTCAGCTTTATTTGGGTTACCGATGGCTACCCTTGGAGTCAGGAATATTCACCAGCGATTTTACAAATTTTCACCCATGGTCGGTGGTGGTTAGCTCCACTTGGTTTGGCTTTTATACCGCCTTTTTTCACTGCTTTTTCTACTTTACATGAATCCAAGCGTGCCTACATTTATATATTATCTGGTGGCCTCGGTTTACTTTGGATGATACTACAATCATTGGCTATTAATATTGATGGTTTAGAGTTTGGCTTTTTAAAAATGCTCTTCGGCAACCCCGATATCATGCAAGAAGGCATCGGCATGGGTGCAACATTAACATCCCTTATGCTCATTAGTATCTTCTCTTATGGCCTTGCCCGAAGAGGCGCCGTTAATGGCGATGTTTTTGTTGTCGGATCGATCACTCTTATTGTTGCATTGATTCTATTATTCATTTTTTTCCCTATAACAACCATTTTAAAATCTGCTTTCGAAACAACAGAAGGGGAGTTTCAGCCTTCTATTGCTCTCTCACGTTTAATGAGCAGCAAAATTTGGGGCATTCGTTGCATAACATCTCAAAGTGCCTGCGGTGTTGCATGGAACAGCTTATTTTTGGCTATTTCTGTTGCTTTAAGCACAACAATTTTAGGCGCTGCTTTTGCCCTTTTAATGCAACGTACAGCCTTTAAAGCAAAATGGATAATGCGTATCTTTTCCATTCTGCCAATTATTACACCTCCTTTTGTTATCGGTATGGCTTTGATTTTAGTTTTGGGGCAATCGGGTGTTATTACTGTTGCTCTTTCCAATTTACTGGGCATTCAACCCAGCCGATGGATGTATGGTTTTTGGGGAATATTTATTGCCCAAACACTCTCTTTCACACCCATTGCCTTTATGGTTATGATGGGCATAGTGGATGGTATTTCTGTTTCAATGGAAGAAGCCTCACAGACCTTAGGCGCTAGCTCTTGGCACACCTTTAATAGTGTGACCTTTCCATTAATGCGCCCCGGTTTTGCGAATGCTTTTTTACTCGGATTTATCGAAAGCTTAGCTGATTTTGGTAATCCTTTGGTTTTGGGCGGTAATTTTGATGTTTTATCAACAGATATCTTCTTTACCATCACAGGTGCTCAAGCCGATTATGGGCGTGGTGCCATATTGGCTTTTATCCTTCTAACATTTACACTTTCGGCCTTCTTTTTACAACGCTGGTGGATGGGTAAAAAATCTTATGCAACTGTTACCGGAAAAGCCGATCAAGGCCTTCCGCCTGAGCTTCCTTTCGGTTTAAGAGTCATTATCTATTGCTTAACAATACCTTTTGTTCTTTTTACAGCGATTATCTATATACTGATTATTTTTGGTGGATTTGTTAAACTTTGGGGGCGGGATAATAGCTTTACATTGGCCCATTATAAGGAAGCTTTTTCGTTTAATTTTGATAATGGTTTCCATTTAACGGGCGCGGCTTGGGATAGCTTGTTGGTGACTTTAAAGATTGCAACAATATCGGCACCCATAACCGCCGCTTTAGGGTTATTAACCGCTTGGCTTTTAGTGCGCCAACGCTTTGCTGGGAAAAATCTTTTTGAATTTGGTACCATGTTAAGTTTTGCCATACCGGGCACCGTGATCGGTGTGAGTTATGTGCTTGCCTTTAATATCCCACCAATCGAAATTACGGGAACAGCGCTCGTTTTAATTATTTGTTTTGTTTTTCGCAACATGCCTGTAGGGGTTCGTGCTGGAGTCGCTTCAATGAGTCAGCTCGATGCCAGTCTCGATGAGGCTTCGATTACTTTAGGTGCTTCATCCATGAAAACATTACAAAAAGTTGTACTCCCACTCTTACGCCCCGCGATTGTAACCGCTCTTGTTTACAGTTTTGTTCGTGCAATGACAGCAATTTCAGCTGTGATTTTTTTAATATCTGCCGATTATAATCTTTCAACAGCTTATATTATCGGACGTGTTGAGAATGGCGATTATGGCGTAGCTATCGCTTATTCAACTTTATTGATTTTTATTATGCTCGCTGCCATTATATTTGTTCAGTTTGCCGTCGGTAATAGAAAATTAAGAGCAAGAAGCATAGAGGATTAAAATAATGAACCATACAGAAGATACAGCAAATAAAATAATCCCAATTTCGGTTGAATTTAAAAATATCACCAAATCTTATGGCAATATTGATGCAGTTCACGATGTGTCTTTTTCTATCCATAAGGGCGAACTTGTAACCATATTAGGGCCTTCTGGCTGCGGCAAAACAACAACACTTCGAATGATCGCCGGCTTAGAATTACCAACAAGCGGTATTATCCATATTGGCGGCAACGATGTAACAAGATTAACCGCAACCAATCGGGATGTTTCAATGGTGTTTCAATCTTATGCCTTATTCCCCCATATGAATGTTATCGAAAATGTATCTTATGGCTTAACCGTTAATAACATCAAAAAAGCCCCCGCCCACGAAAAAGCCAAAGCGGCTTTAGAAACCGTTGGCTTAAAAGGGTTTGAACGCCGCTTACCCAGCGAGCTTTCGGGTGGGCAACAGCAAAGAGTTGCCGTAGCGCGTGCTCTTGTTTTAGAGCCTGAGGTGTTACTTTTTGACGAACCTTTATCTAATCTTGATGCAAAATTACGCCGTCATATGCGTGAAGAAATCCGAGCCCTCCAGCAAAGCCTCAATTTAACGGCTGTATATGTAACCCATGATCAAGAAGAAGCCATGGCTGTATCGGATCGGATTATCGTTATGAAAAATGCGGTTATTGCACAAGAAGGGACACCTCGAGATCTTTATGAAAAGCCCAAAAATAGCTTTGTTGCTCGTTTTATTGGAGAAGCCAATTTAGTCGAAACAAAAGCTGAAAAGCTGGAGGGTAGCCAATATAAAGTGACTTTAGACAATATTGTTAAATATGTTGAGCAAGACAATCTAAAAGAGGGAAAAACCACATGGGCTGTCCTTCGGCCTGAAGGAATCAAGCTCCATGCCAATGATGGCGAAAACCGCCTTAAAGTCAAAACCAAACTCACAACATATTTGGGTAGCCATTTTGAATATGAGTTTGAAAGCTCTTTGGGGGATTTATTTACAACATCTGCTGATTTTTCATTAACCCCCAAAGAAGGCGACAATGTTTATCTAGAATTTTCAGATACAGGGTTTTATTTGGTGCAAGAAGAATAAAAAACATATCTGCTTTATATGTTTATTGTCTCTCTTTATTTGCGGCTATGGGATTATCGGTTATCGGATTTGTCGCAAAGAATATCCGCTTTGTTAATCAGATAGAAATATCTCTTTGAAAGCCGATAATAGACGGCTAAAGTCCAAAGCAACATTTGTTACCAAAAATCATCCGTAAAAATTCCCCAATTTATTATTACGGGGCTGGGCAGCCGTCACCACCCAAAACCAAGGCGCGGAAAACACCTTCCTATAAAAACAGGCCGTGCTCTATACTGAGCGGCTATGACTATAAGGAAAAATCATAAATAAAAAGTAAAGATTACCAAAATAATTTATGTTATTTAAGTTATAATAAATTACTTTTAAAAACAAAGTAAAACACATCATACAAACTCAAAACCAAATGCCCGCACCATAATGCACCTATGGCAGCCAGCAAAGGTATTATTGGCTACCACCCTTCTATTTTGCCCCGATATAAAGGTAAAAATGATATTGAAGATGCTATTAATAATGGAGACATAACGACAGGCAGAACGATCTATTATTTCGATAATCTCTTTGATACAGGCGATATTATCTTGCAAGATTGGTGTTTTATAAGCCCCGCCGATACAACCACAATATTACGGCATAGAGAATTCGCACCCATTGCCTCAAACTTATTTAAACAGTTTATTAAATGATATGAAAATAGAAAAACTGCTACCAACAAAAAAACAATAACAGGTAATAAAAACGAGTGCTAAAATCACCCATCAATAATTTATTTAGCTTTGCCATAGTAGTGTATGATACCACTTAAACATTAAATAACAAAATAATATTTACAGTATAAAGTTATCTGAGCTGTTAAATTTTCTCAAGCATATGCATTGCCCAAACCACACCACGTTATGACTAAAACCTAACCGCGCTACACTATTTTTCATTTTATAAAGTGGATATTTAAGCCGGTCTTTGAATAGGCTATATAATGCCAGCCTACCGCTATTTTCCCTCATTCATCACCACTCTCTAGGCAACATTCGCTCTCTAAGAATGAAATAACACCCCACAACCGAGGATATTGAGGAATGCAGCGGAGGATTCGCCCATCACGCTCCTGAGTGATGAGGCCAACTTTCATAAGGCCTGCAATATGGTGGCTCATCGATGAATTTGGAATATCAAGCTCTTCTCTCAAAACACCAACCGGCAGGCCATCATAGCCAGATTTCACCAGCTTTCTTAATATTTTTAGTTTATTAGGGTGCCCAAGCTCTTTAAGAACATTGGCTGCATCTTCGATATTCATAACATTCTCCAATATTTATATTTCGATATTACCAGAAATATATTGACGAGACTATAATTTAATATTACGGTATTACTAGAAATATAGGAATATAGGAAATAAACCATGACATTGATATTACCCTCACATCTACAAGATGCCGCAGGAATGTTCATATTCCTTGCAACAGAATTGACATTATTGTTTTTACTGATCAGCTATGGTGTTGGCATTTTGCAAGAATATATCCCACCTGCACGTATTCAGGCGATCTTGAGCGCTCAAAAAGGCCGGGGCTATATCATTGCGGCTCTGATGGGAGCCATCACACCTTTTTGCTCCTGCTCAACCATTCCATTTCTTAAAGGATTATTACGTGCACAAGCCGGATTTGGCCCAATGTTAACATTCCTATTTTCAAGCCCATTACTCAACCCAGTGATTATCGGCCTGTTCGCAGTAACCTTTGGAATTAAAGTAACGGCTATTTACTTTTTGATTGCTCTTATTGTCTCGATTGTTGCAGGCTTTCTTTTAGATGCTCTTGGCTTTGAAAAATATGTTAAAAAAGAAGCTTATATTACGCCAGTAGCACGCAATAGTGCATCCGCTGGCTCCACAAATAGGCCGGCTGAAAATAAATGGATTCGGATATGGAAGTCGACTTGGAAAGACTTCAAAGCTGTTTTGCCCTACCTTTTGATCGGAATCGCAATTGGCTCTATGATTTATGGGTTTATGCCAACCGACTTGGTGAGCATGTATGCTGGAAAAAATAGCCTGCTCTCGATTCCAATCGCTGCAATTATCGGTATTCCGCTCTATATTCGTGCCGAAGCCGTAATCCCGCTCAGCGCTGCTTTAGTCGCCAAAGGTATGTCATTGGGTGCCGTAATGGCCTTAATCATCGGCTCTGCTGGAGCCAGCCTAACGGAAGTCATTTTACTCCGGTCTATCTTTAAGATGCCCATGATTATCGCTTTTCTTGTGGTTATCTTAACAATGGCAATCAGCGCAGGTTTTCTCTATGCCCTAACACCCTTGGGTGCTTAAGCCTTTATAATTAATAAAAAGATCCATTCCTCCGCTCAGCTTATTGATCGGAGGAAGCCGATACTAAAAATCATGATATCTGTAGATATCTAGGTTTATCTCAACTGAAAAAATATGCCTTTTTGCTTACTTCGCAGTCACAGCTTGAGCGATACCGCCTAAAGCGCCTGTAATTTTTTCTAAAACTTTATCACAACCCACAATATGATGACGTTCTTTTATATAAGATGGATCATTATATGAAAGCCATGTTTTTCCATCCTCACCTTCCCAAATCAATGCTTTTTGAGGCAGATCAATCGCAGCTGTCTGTGCACATTGCATTAAGGGCGTGCCAATCTTTGGGTTACCAAAAATAACCAATTCTGTATTTCGTAAAGTTAACCCAGCTTTTTCTGCACCATCCGAATGTGAAACACGGTTAAATATTGTCATGCCCTTTTTCTCAAGCAATTCAATAAGCCGATCAGTTGTTTTTGTAACATCATAATTGCTTTCAACACTCACCATACCTGCCGGAGCATCGATCATTTTATCCTCCGCTGCCGATACAAAAGAGAGCCCTGTTAATAGGCTTGTCAGTATAAATCCTAATAATATTTTTTTCATTTTTATTCCTTATGAAATCATTGTTTTATAAACAGATCAATAAAAATTGCTAAACCTAAGCCGCTCTCAATGCTACTGAAAGGCGAAATATTTGTCAATGATACAGCCTCAGCCATACAACCTTTTTATTTACCTCTCAGATGAAAATATTCAACCCGATACGATACTAAATATCATAAATATTTTTATAATCGGTAATAAAATGCGCAAGGCTTGTTACTGTTTTAAATGCTTCTTGGGTTTTTTCATCTGTTTTTATCGATGTTGGTAAATTATATCTTTTTTGTAAAATATTCTTAAGTTCCAAAACATCCATAGGGCTCAAGCCAAGCCCTTTTTCAGAAAATAAAGATAAATCATCTTCTATATCATCCGCTGTAATGTCTTTTAACTTTAACGTATGGATAATTAAGCTTTTTATATCCTGTTTGATATTTTCCATATAACATGCCCGAAACACATCTTCAACTTCCCTTGTTTTTTGGCGCACCCAAATAGCTCTTGGTGTTTTTTCGGACTCATTTTGCAAAAACGGCTTAGCTTCATCGATATAAAGCGTAAAACATGGCTTTTTATAGGGAACATTATACCATTTATTTTCTTTTTGCAGCGTAAAGGGAAAAACGGTAATATGCACATATTGCATCAACAAAGATGCTTGATCGACCACATTCATAAACCCCCGCTGAAAACGCATTTTTTTCCCCGAAGCCGTTCGTGTTCCTTCAGGAAAAATAATAACATTACGCCCTTCTTTGATACGGAGATGACATTCTCTGATTAAGCTTTCGGGCTGGCCTGTATTTTTAATATATCCCGCTTTTCTCATAACCGCACCAAGCAAAATATTATCAAAAACACCCGCCTTAACAATACAATCCGCTTGCGGCGTATGGGCAATCAATATCACTGCATCTAAAAAAGAAGGATGGTTTGAAATAATCATATGCCCTTTAGCGTTAAGTAATCCTTGAGGGTTATGGACTTTGATATCAATAATCCCAAAAAATTTTAGGCTATAAACATAAAAACGAAAGATCCTATAAACATATCGCTGGGCACGTAAATGGCGCTCTTTTTTACTTTTATTTTTCCACCCCAAATCAATAATTGGAAAATAAAAAAGCTGGCTTACAAAACCATAAAAATAAAGTAAAAAATGCAAAATATGACCAAAGAAAAATCGATAATAATAATTTATTTTTAGGCATAAAAACGGCATTTTACAGCTCTTTCTTGCTTTGTTTAACTTCCGCTACATGCATATCAGTCATTTGATTTTGTAATAAAAAACCTTTGCTAATCAATCGATCTTTTGTCAAAGGAAGATGTAACTTGTTTTGCGCATCGCTCATTGGTGCAGTATAGAGTAAAAAATTATGATCTCCATCTCCAAGGACATCCCCATCATCATTGATGATTTGGGGGTGATCATAACAAAGGGCTAAAATATGCTGACAGCCACTTTTATAAAGTGCCGCAAGCTCAGTTAAAAGAATATGTTGTTTATCTTTTGCTGCAATCGATGTTGTTGGCGTATTTTTTTGAAAAGCCATACATATCATACCCGCAAGTGTATTATGAACAGATGTTGAAAATTGTGCCGGCGAAACATCTTCTTTTATTGATATTTGTTTGAGAATACTGATTAATCTTGAAATATTACCATAACGGGAAACAATAAGTATGTGATCAATATTTTGAATGTTTTCTATAGATATATTTTTTAATAAAGAGGCAAAAACACCCCGATCTAAAGAGCTAAGCCGCCTTCTTAAAGCCATAGGGATCTTTTTTATTGCTTCTTTATCACCCAACATTTTATCAATATGAATGATATTATACTCCGAAATGCCGATATCCATCCCTGATATTTCCTCATCATGACTTTATTTCTTACCATTCTTAGCCACTATGTTATATGATTTTCGTGAACTTGAAAATATAAAAATTCTATGGCTTCATCTGTAATATCGAGCAAAATCAAAAAAGAATAATCAAGATATTTTTGATAATAATAACAAAAAGACGCATAATTATGCATGCCTTCTTTTATTTCGAAATCATGAACTTCAAAGTCATAGACCTCAAAGTTATGGGTTTTGCTTTTATCTGCAAAGGCTTCCCATGCCTCCATTCCATAGGCTTTAAAATAAGCCTCATATAATAACCAGTAAAAATAAAAAAGATGGCGTTTTTGGCGTTCATCAACCACTTTAGATAATTGAGAAGAAAAACAAGGAAAGATAATTTTTGATATCTCATCAAAAGAGCGTTTTTTGCCATGATGCTCTATATCACATCCAAGCCGTATTTTCCGAGAAGCAATCGCAATAAGCTCATAACAGCCTTTATGGCTAATAGAAAGGCTCATATCTATTGGCTCTCCCTCTTGAGAATCAAATAAATAGGGGCTTCCCTCTTTTGTGTATTTTATTATTATATGATTGGATTTGCCCAGTTGCTGAGAGATAATTTTCTCTCGTTTTTTTAAACAAAGTGGCTTGTTACTATTTTTTTTAATCAGATAAACCGCTAGCTTCATTTAGCTTTACTTTATTCCAAACGCTCCAGTAATATTACTTTATCTAAATAATATGCTTTTATTACCTTTAGGATAAACTAAAAATAGAACCAATAAAACAATGCCGACGGTTAGATTATATAAAAGGCTCTGAATTTTTAATATCAGAGCCTTAAAAGCCAATACATCATCGGTGAATAATAAAAACTCAAAACGCACAATTTTTATAAAATTTATGAACTTTTCATTGTTTCAAGCAATTCATTAACTTCATCAATTCCTTTTTTATTATTAAAGCCCATCAGAGGTTGAGGATTAGCCTGCACATGACTATTACTTTTATTCATAATTTTGATAAGATCTAAAACTTCTTTTAAATATTCATTTCTTGAATCTTCTGTTATCTTACGCATCTGTAAGTCGTGCCTTTGCTTAAACTTTGTATAAGTGAGAATTCCAAGAACAATCACAAATGTAATAATAACGGGTATATATGGTTCCATTTTCGTTTTCCTCTATTATATTGACAAGCCCTAGGCTTTTAAGAAACGACCAATAGTTAAAGTCGCAAAATATTTTACAAGGCGACTTGCATCGCAAGATGTGATTGTAACATTTATTTTAAGAGGGTCAATATGATTTAACGTAAAAAAGACAATGAAAAAAAATAACGATTGCTTTTTTACCATATAATAAAAAAAGGGTATCATATTCATGCCAAATAGCGATTAACAAACAGTATTTAGGAGATTTTTATTGAAAAAGACCCATTTTAAACTTTTAGGCTTTATCTGCCTTATCAATCTTATGGCATTATCCGCTTGTTCTGATAAAAAAGATGACCCAGAAACACAAATAACAGAAGAGACACAACCACTACCTCAAAAAATAGAAAAAACGACTAAAAAAGCCGAAACAACAACAAAAATTGAACCGAAAATATCTAAAGAAAAAATAGAAAATACGATAGAAAAAGAAACTCAAGCATCTGAAAAAAAAGCAGAAGTAATAAATAAACAACCTGTATTTACTCAAGAAGGTTATGGCGATATTCGCATCAATGCAAAAATAACCAGCGTACCTGCCGAAATATGGCGAGACCCTTATGAGCCAAATTCGTGTCAAACACTTGTCTTAAAAGATAAAGGAGATATCTTTGTTATGGTTGTTGACAATCAAATTGTACGGATCGTTGCAAGCAACTTTTCAAATCTTCCCGAAAGTACCGGCTATACAGATAAAAACGAGTTAATCAGAAAAACCCCTATTGATTACACAAAAGATATGAAATTTATTAAACATTTAGATAATGGTTTAGCTATTGGAAGCCCCACAGAAGATATTTTTGCCAAATATGGAAAAGAAAATATAACTGTAACACCTGGGCAATATGCTGCGAACATTCAGAAATATCTGGTTCGTTTAGATAATGAGTTTGCTTTTATTTTTAGAGCTGATGAAAATAACATTATTCAAGAGATTATGGTTGGGCGCTTTCCGGAGATTGAGTATTTCGAAGGCTGCTATTAAATAATTATTAATCCAATCAAATAGATAAAAATATTAAGAAAGCGCCTTTATTTGACCTTCCGAAATATTCCAAAAGGAGGCTCCTTGAGGAATATCATCAAAAAGGCTGCTTTCTGTCCCTGTCATAAAGGCTTGTATTTTCAAAGCTTTTAACTCATCAAATAAACTACGCCGCCGAAGAGGATCAAGATGGGCTGTGATTTCATCAAGAAGCAAAACAGGCTTTATCCCTCTTTCAGCACCTTGCATCCGTCCATTTGCAAGAATCAAACTGATCAAAAGGGCTTTTTGCTCTCCTGTTGAACATAACGAGGCCGGCAGCTGCTTATCAAAATGTGTAACAACCATATCCGATCGATGCGGCCCCATATGGGTCATCCCTGTTTTTGCATCCTTACTGCGATATTGGCACAAAACTTCACTATATTTATCTTCAACCTCAATAGCGCTTAAGCTCAGCAACCATTCATCAATATCCCCTTTAATATGAATTTGGGCTTGCGGGAACAAACCTTGGCGTTCTAAAGTATATTTTCCTAAGCGGCCGATAATATCATGCCGTGCCGCTGTAACGGCAATAGCCGAACGAACCATTTTGTTTTCGATGGCTTCTAGCCAATCTGGATCCGATATATTTTGAGCTAGTAATTTAGCCCGCTCACGCATGGATTTTTCATAGACAACAAGACGGCCCGCATGGGCTGGATCCATACCAAAAACCAACCGATCTAAAAAGCGCCTTCGGGCGCCAGAGCCATCCATAAAAAGCCGATCTTGTGAAGGTGTTAGCCATATACTATTAAAAAATCGGGATAAATCCGACTGCCGAGATTTTTCACCATTAATAAAAACCACTCGGCGTTCGCTTTCCTGAGCGCCCGTCGCAATTTTAATCTGTTGCTCTCTATCATCAATATGAGCTGCAACACCCCATTTTAATGCAAAATCCTGATTATGATGTCGCATCAAAGCCTCTTTTGGTGCCGTGCGTAAACCCCGCCCAGGAATCAATAGCGAAATCGCTTCAATCAGGTTGGTTTTTCCCGCCCCATTTGCACCAAATAATATATTCATTCCTTCATTGGGTTCAAAACGAAGGCGCTCATAATTACGAAAATTGGTTAAATCAATCTGCTTAAGCACATAACATATATCACTCATACCCTCTAAAATATATGTTCACTTCGCCAATTGCTAGTTTTTTATCAAAGCGACAATCAAATAACCTTAAAAACAACCCATATAAGTCTTTTTTTTAAGCCTGTTGGATAATGAAAAAGCCATAATGCTAAAAATAGACGGCCAACATTGACTCCTAAAGTGCATATTTTAAGCAATATCAAAATCTATACAAATATCGCTTTAATATATGCTAGGATAATATATGCTAGGATTATTCAATCATATTGCTCTTAAAGGTAAAAGATGACAAACGAATCCAGTTAAAAGGGGTGTAGAAATGAAGTTTTCTGTATATATTGCAACAAGTGTTGATGGATTTATCGCTCGAACAGACGGTAATATCGATTGGCTGCATACAAATGGCAAGCCCGAAGCCGATATGGGCAATGATGCGGATATGGGATTCAATCATTTCATTGAATCCATTGATTGTATGATTATGGGGCGTGGCTGCATGGAGGCTATTTCTGGCTTTAATCTATCCGCTGAGCAATGGCCTTATGGTAATGCAAGAGTCATTGTTCTGAGTAAAACGCTCAGTGAGCTGCCTGATAATATAAAAGCTCATGCTGAAATTTATTCCGGCGATCTACTCGATCTTGTAACAATGCTTAAAAATGAAGGATATCAACATGCTTATGTTGATGGGGGTAAAACGATTCAGTCCTTTTTAAATCTAAAGCTCATTACCCATATAACGTTAACAAAAATCCCTATTTTAATCGGTGAGGGCATTCCACTATTTGGTAAAATTGGTCAAGATATTCATCTGACGGAGCCAAAAGCACAGATATTTCCCAACGAATATATGCAAATCCATTATAAAGTTTGTTATGACTAAATATTGGTTATTTTATAAGCAAGGGCATAAAAGCAAAAAACTTTCTGCAGATGCATATTCTTTACACCTACGGAAAGTTTTTTATATTCGTATACTATAGATAATATTATTTTAGTCTCGGAGTAATTCATTAATCGATGTTTTTGAACGTGTGCGTTCATCAACATATTTTACAATCACCGCACAATAAAGATTTGGCCCTGGCGTACCATCAGCCAACGGTTTACCCGGTAATGTACCCGGAACAACAACCGCACCAGATGGAACACGCCCCATAAAGATTTCACCCGATTGCCTATCAATAATTTTTGTTGAAGCACCAATATAAACACCCATAGATATCACCGCATTATCTTCAACAATAACACCTTCTGCAACTTCCGAGCGCGCACCAACAAAAACATTATCACCAATAATGACAGGGCTCGCCTGTAATGGCTCAAGAACACCACCAATACCAACACCACCCGAAAGGTGACAGTTTTTTCCAATACGAGCGCATGAACCAACCGTTGTCCATGTATCAACCATTGTACCTTCATCAACATAAGCACCCAAATTTACAAAGCTTGGCATTAAAACAACATTTCGGGCAA
>JARDVA010132941.1:0-11057 GCA_030265315.1 Mopalia swanii | reverse complement strand
CAGTGTTGTTGTCAGATTAGAATCATACCATCAGCTAAGCTTAATGTACAGGTGTAAAAAGAAAAGATGGATAAGGGCGACTTTCTTTTAAACTTTCTTAAGTTCAGATAATATCCAAATCCATTTCTTGCAGTGATGCCAGTAAGAGACTCACAGTCATACAATATGTTCTAATATCATTCTGAGATGAATCCAATAACAAGGCAATTTCTGCAAAGAATCTTGTAAAAACTGAATCTCTGATCTGAGATGCCATTGTTGATCTTATTTGAGGATTTTGGTGGGGTATAAACAATAACAAAACTGGGTCTGACCAAGGTACAGCCAACATCTTTGAAGGATGTATAGTTGGAATTCAGTTATACTGTATGCACTATTTCCGTTATTCTTCACATACATGTACATACGTGTAGGTCATTCGTTACATAAGAACAAATTTGAGTAAAACTGGTATCCCCTTACGACTTTGACGTTGTACATTATAATATTTGTAAAAGGTAAATAGTGACACAAACATTTGTAATCTGATCTGTGTATTACTACTAACTTGCACATGGCACACCAGAGATGTATCATACCCAGACCACCTAGCTTTCATTCACCATCTTTTTTTCCCTCTAGACGGAAATTGAGATTCAACAATTTGTAAACACATACATTGTAAACAAACCACTTTGTAGGCACTCTTCAAAGTGATGATGAACATAACATACAGGTCTGTATCTGGCCAATACAATGACTATTTTTAAATTTTCTCAGTAGAATTACCTTCATGTGAGCATAAGTTTGTATCAGGGGAAATGGAATATCTGAGTGCCATTGCAGTGAAACAGTTAAGAGGAAAATATAAGCCAAGTGTTAAACCACGTTTAACTCTTCAGATTAAGTTAGATAAAAGCCAACGAGAGAACAGTAACAGTTTTGTCATAATCTATAGTTTCAAAAATAAACTGTTGCTTAATATACGTGCTATAAAATACATGTATGTGATGCCAACATTATAGGAGTTGTCTGTCTTTTAACATTGAAAACTTACATGCTTATGTAAGCATAAGACCCATAACATCCAATGAAATCTTTGAGAATCAAAAGCATGTGAGATTTCACTTGTGATAGCATTTTAACAATGTTTACGATCAAAGAAAGCTTTTTACATTACAGGAAATTTAAATGTTTTGCTAACCCACATCAAAAGTGTTCCTATGGCAGATTAAAAGATTTTTCACGTCAAACTCATATCAAAAATTTTACCAACTTCAATACTACAATGTTATATGATAATTGAGAAAGGATGAAAGATTAAATAAAAGTGAGAAATATATTAATGTATATTTTTGTGATTACAGGTAGAGAGTGCTACAACCCTACAACAAAATTATTAATTTTGAATTCTCATAAAGAAAAAAACACAAAAACTTAAGACAACATGTACGAATAACATATATACAAAAGCTTATGTAAAGCATCTTGGACTTTGCCGACATGTTTTGTTGTAATTACTTCTTAGGTAGAGAACAATTAACAAGAGCAGAACAAGGTGAATATAATGGACAACACACCTGTGTGCCATCGTAAATCACACCAGGTAAAGAGTAAATGACTGTGTGGGTAGACAATGTATCTGGACAAAGCATTAACCAAGATTCTGAGGTAAGAATAGTTACAATGTACAAGAGTAACTCTCAGAGGAGAATTCAACATAGACCCAGTTGTAGAGGTATGAAAACTGATCCTGTGTTGTCTGGGAATGCTAAAAGAATGGGCTGTGTTGTCTAGAAATAAGAGAGGACAAGGCAATGTACATTGTAAGAGTAACATAAGAGTTGGACAAAGTGCTCTGAATATATCCCATAACAAACATGCCATTTTTCTTTGCCGCAAATCGTGGACTGGGAATATAATAGTGTTGCTTTGTTTAGATCACATTTTCTGGGTTCTCCTGTTGGTATTTGTAACTTATATGTTCAGTATGACTGACTGATTGGTGTTTAATGCCATGTTTAAGAGTATGACTGTGCCTGAAATATAGTGTCCTTAGAAGATAGAATAAGGGTATTCCCCTGTAATATTTCTATGTACAATACTACATGTATAGACTATTACTGGAAGTTTTGAAAAATATGTTAATGCAAATTGTGTTGCAATTGTATAAAACACACATGTTTTTCCAATTTGGTCTGAATCACAACACAATGTTATGGTCAATGTCAGGGACATACTTAAAACTCCCTTATTTACAGTTTTTAAATTTGAATTCTTATAAAATTAGTAGCTATTTAAAACTTTTTGTGTTTTGTTTTCGCCCAAAAGGGTTTTCATTGTGCCAGAAACAAGTAACCCTTATCGTTGAACTCTTAATCCAGGCCAGACCACAGTCAGGGCCGGCCTCCAACAACCACCATACTCTTTAAACTTACACCCAAACAAGAAGTCATAAATAGCCATAGTGGTGACAGCCATAAGGTGGGCTCTAAACAAAACTGAAGTTTCCTTTGAAATTTATTCCAACATTTCCTCTCCCTGTTTATAAGAATTTTAACAGCAAATAGAAACCACTTACCACTACCCTAAACTTCTGCTCAAATGTTATAATTTATGTTACCTGACCACTGGGAAAATGTGGAGTCCCTGGGTTAAGTCAAATGGAGATATATGAGACATAGATCAGCCTCTTCATTGATCTGGGAGTAGGGGGTAACAAGGCTACTCAGAGCACAAAAAATGTTAAGAGCCATAAAACAGTTCTATTTGGAACCGTTTTGTGGTAACAAGGAAGTTTGTAGATCCTATGCTATAAAACCCTCAGTCAATCTTTAGAAGGTAGAACCATAATGCTGTTGTACTTTTATTTTCTTTAAAATACATGTTTATGTGTCAAAATCAACATCTGCATGTATATACATTTAAACTTCAAATTTGGCCAACACAATTGTCCTCTTAGAACACTTCATTTTGCATGAATACACAACTGGTGGAAATTCTTGGTGTTGTCGGCTTCAGTAATTATAACAAGTGTACTTCAATATTTCATTTCTAACAAATTGTTTAATGGGTTTATTAAAACCATCCTATAACATCATGTGATTAGAATTTTCAATGTTTTGAAAACTAACAAAATAGCACTCTCTTTGCTGAGGAGTTAGGAATGAACTGAGATAAGAATCTTTCAAAAAAAGTTGTAATTCAGCAGACCATACTAAGTACACATCTAAGTGAAAATGTAGATACAAATCTTTTTAAAATGAAGTTTCTGGAGATTTAGGCCAGTCTAAGAGAGACAGAACCCTAGAGTGACAGAACAAAGATGTGTCACAGCGCCAACATCAATGAGCTCAATATTATAACCATGGGGGTGTTTCATTACCACATCTTATCACATAGAAATCAATTACTTTCCTAAATCAGTGACAAGCCCCTGTCCAGGGTCCAACAAGCTGTCACTTAGTCCCCGAACAAAATCAAATGTCACAAATCTCCAGTCAGCATGCGACAAGCTTTTTAATCAGAGGAAAAAATCACATTTAATCAGCCAAATCTGAGACCTTACCAGGAGGCCTGATTTGTTTGAGGATTATTCTGTAACGTATTGTCTCGTGACATAAAAATCGAGTGAAAGGAGAATAAAAAAGCATTATTGAAAAGACCACAGGAATCGAGACAATTTCAAGGATAAGAAATAAAAAGTAGATTTCATCAAATGTCACAAAAACATTTGTGTAAATGTGTTAGGAGCTCACGGCTCACACATGCAATAGGAAAGTCTTTGGAATTCTTGTCAAATAAACAGAAGTTAAGTGCGACTTTTTACGACCCTGGCGAAATTGGGTGGTGGTAATGAATTTTGCTGGCCATATTGAATCAAATTGTAGCAGTCGAAGCGATGAAGGGAATCCATCTCTCTGACACAAGTCCTGTTAAATACTAGCTATCTGGCCACGTTCTCTGACGGCTTCCATTGATTTATGTCCGTTGTTCTTCCTTAGACCGCGACTCTAAAAGGCGTTACATTAAATGTGCTGTGATGAAAACAATGAGCAAAGTCTGATTGAACACACTTTTCAGTTTACCTTTCTATTGATCCAACATACATGCGTATTTGAGCAGGACTTGGCCAGCTTGCTTTTGCCTTGTTTTTATCAGAAATTATTGACAGAGAGTCTGTATCGAGGAGAAAAGAGAGTAAAGGAAGGGAGTGTATGGACAGGCCTATTACCATCGCCTCATCTTCATTACACCGACTAAACCAGAAGTCATCGATCTCAGTGTCTTTAACAGCCATGCTCTGATTGGTCAATGAGTTTGTAGTGTAATCTGTGATTGGTCAAAGATCTTGCTATGTGATTATTCCAATGAAGGGACCAGATAGGACCATTCTACAGTACTTCAAAGACAGAAACCAAACAAAACCATCACATATGGTGGACAAAATTGGTAGAAAGCAAATAGAAGGAAAGTTTATCCATAGTTGCAATACAGGCCTCGGATTTTGATGTTTACCATGTACATGCCTGGGCTTTCTAATCATACTCCATGCTCTGTTAATTGCAAGAGAACATGTCAAAGACCTTACATGTTCACACCGAGTCAAAGACCTTACATGTTCACACCGAGTCAAAGACCTTACATGTTCACACCGAGTCTATTCAGACAACATAAATCAATTCATCCTGGTTAATCCACCATACAAATACATTAAGTTCCTCAGTCCAAAACGATTACTGAACAATGGCCACCACAACATGTGCATTAAGTCTGCGTAATTATGTTTACAAATCACATATATACCGCTTAAACTTGTATGAACTTTGATGGTGAATTGATGTTACATAAACGCTTTCAATGTCCATCACCTAATCATAGCATTACAAAATAAGACATAATGTGCTTTCATAAAATTGTACAGCACAGCTTTTTTTTTACAATTTTTTAATTTCACAGAGTGCTTTGTGAGTTACAGTAGAAAGTCTTTAAGGCAATATGAGTCAATAATCCCCCATAGTGAGGCGACATAATATTTTTATTCGCGAACTTCCGTCCAATAGTTCAGACTTCTGACAGAGGTTCGGCGACACAAAATGGCACTTCCTTGGCTGCTGTCATGTTGAAGACTGAAGTTGGAGTGAGCGGCAGTTCCACTTATCACAGTAATCAAATAACGATCTGTGGCCATTATCCAGGATACATTAAGGCTTCCCCCTGCAGGCATCAGGCCCAGGATAAAACCAGAAATAAGGAGCCTCTGAAATCTATTGATGAACCAGAAACTAAACATACAAAATGAGCAGACAGAGGAGAGCACTCATGAGAGGGCAGTTCAAATCAGGCGTCATTAGGGCGCACAGAACAGACCCCCTCAATAATCTATCTTAACAGATTCCTCAGGCTACATACAACTAGTTGGGCCTACATAGTTAAACCCAAACCCTAGTCACTTTATCAGAATCAAGAGTTAACAAGACAGTCCCACTCGCTAAATTAAAAACAGCTGCATTAAAGATAGTGTTTATTTGTTGATAAATGATCTTACAGCTCCAGAGTAAAACAAAACACTTTCTAAAGGTCTTTTTTCCCAGTTACACATGTACAAGGTGACACAGACTGCCTCTCTCTTCTTTTGTAAGCGTCAATTACACTACTCTGACTTCATTAAGTTTTTATGATGAAAAACGCTCACCTCTTATTCTGTTTTTTTTCTCTCAATGTTATCAAGCATCGGCAAAAAGATGAAGAACCCATACAAATGCTAGTAGATTATTGTCATAAAAATTGCCAGAACAGCTGGTTATACAGTCTGTCCTTTCACCTTTGGGGTAAATATATTGCCATTGTCCCAAGCCAGTATGACAACATCATGCTTAGCATTGTGTTTACTTTTTAGAAATGTATATCAGTTCCAACAACATGGAAACTATGACCAAGTATTATTGATGTATCTTAAAATAACTTCATTTCACTTATTTCAAAAAGACCCCATCTATATTTTTAAAATTTCTCTTAGGGCTTCCTTTGAAAACATTTGAACTTTTAATCAATTTTATTTATTAATAATAAATATATTAAAACATCAGTTAATTTAACAAATTTGTTAATCAGACTTACACTGGAATGTCTAAAAAATAACCATTTTATGTTATAGTTAACCTCTCCCAGACAAATTTCCATTGTAACTATTTTATAGTCTGGAGTTACAGGGGTGGAAATTTATATAAATTTGCAGGACATGTTCGGTAAAAATTTACATTGTCCTGTAAAGATTCCCAGAATTCAACATTGCGTTATATGGCCTGCAGGAAAAAACTGTAAAAATGTCTAACAAAATAGTTTAAACATTGTCACCCGAGTTATTATGGTCAAATCAAATACATTGATACACACCATGAGGAAAGTGAACTTTTAAGAACTGGTAGTTTTTTTAGAGCTTAATGTATAAGTTTAAACTAATATTAAAATGTGTATGTATAAATAAAAGCTTACTATGCATTAAAAGAGATGACAAACAAGTACCAATATTTCATCTATATATTTGTCCCCTCTTTGTTTGTTTATTGTAAGACTTCCATGGGTTGTACAGCGATGTATTTCCATTCAAAGACAGATGAAGATGTGGCTGACGTCTTTGAAAGGCAAAACATAATTCAGATGTACATGTAGAGTAGGCTAGCATCTTTTAACATTAAGAAAAAGCATTTGCAACCAGTAAAAGACATTTATGCTTACTGCTGTCTATACTTGACATGTTATTTATGTCCAATGATTATTTCTTTATAAGAACATGTGTCTCCCCTCAGCTAGTTTATACTGTATAGCACAATGACAGCCAAGTTCTGAGCTCTCATTAAAGTGCCTTTCAATGACACTCATATTTGAAGCATTGACCTACAACAATATACATGTGAGTTATTTGACAGGAGCCATGGAGTGCAACTGAGCAATGTAGTTTGTCAACAAAACATGTTTTTTTCTTTCTTTTATATAGAGGTGTCTAAAATGAGCTTTGAGTACAAATTTGGGATTTTTGTCCTTAAAGCCGGACTATTATTAAGATATACTGGATCACTGGACACCTGACAACTGCTATTAATCATTAACCGTATGTGCATTTAACCTGGATAGAGAGTCACCAAAACAGATCTAGTCTGAATGTACACACAGTACAATAACCTTCTTCAAACATGAAAAAAACATATCACAATGTGCCATGCAAATAGATCTAACAACAATTAGTAAACGGATATTATAAAAAAAAATTCAAAATTTTATTAAAAAAGCCTCAAGCAAAACTAGCTATCATATATTGTGCAAACCCACTTTAACAAATAAAAATTACATAATTTATAATTGATTAAAATCTAATAACTCATGTAAATCGTTTTCCTGCAATCTTCCACAAGATTTGTATACTATGAACTTTAAGCATTCATAGATAATAAGTCTGGGGGTAGAAATAATTTAAATTAAACGCTGGACATTTGTCCTACAGCTTTAGAAAGTTGCCCAACAAACAAATTGTTTTGGCAGACATTTATTGCAATGCATTAATAAATAAAGTCAACTTCTACATTCCCGTCCATAGTATCCTCTCACTTCAGTGAATATATAGTATATAAATGTAGTTTAGAATGAGTTTTAGATTTCTCACATGGTAAAAAAAAAATTGAACTTTAGCGCACTCTTTACTTAGCAATGGCTGCTCAAGACGACATTCAACGTTAAACTTGTGTGTTGTAATTCAATGTTGTAGACAACAAAGGACCTGGTAACAGGTATGGGAGGGGTTTGTTTACCTGGCTTTTTTTACAACTAAATTTCCTCTGATTTCATTTTCAATACCCTTTCTTTTAGTGAAGTCAAACTTCATGAGACCGGGTCTAACCAGCCATGTTTTCCATTGACAAATTTTACCTCATACCCATATTCCTTCATACATGTACAGGTAGCTGACACAATGTTTAAACATGAATAACAGAATGGTGAAACTGAGCAGAAAAGTTTATATCTTATAGTTTTAAGGTAATACCGTAAAACTGAATTCAAACAGCATATTACAATTGTCCGAGGTACAGAAAATGTTGTCGGGCTTGCCCATATTTGGCGGGATTTGTTCGGACTAGATATAAATTCCCCGCCCTGTAACTTAGTGTAAGTACTGATCATCCACAATGATAAAGTACTTTGAAACAAAATATAAAATATAGAAAATCACAAAACTCAAGGGACACATATTTCTGCAATATCAACCAGAACAAAGAAACAAAAACCTAATGTTTTAACTAACAATAGGCTCACTTGACAAGCGATGAAGCTCTGGGGCCAATAAGAAAAATGAGCTGGACAAAAAAGAAGAGAAAAACACGCTTTTTTTCACTGGCATCTTGATGAAGTACAGGAAGGTTGATGTGATAAAAAAGCTGGTTGAGAAAGAATTGGCCTTAGCCTCCTGATCATACATCAGTGTCCATGGATTTCACAAGCAAAAAGTCCCACCCATTCCACTGCAGATTAATTGCCCCTCTCAAGGGTATCAAAATCAGATTTGTCCCAAACTTATTGATGAGTGATATGCAAATAGTAAACAAATATAATGGGGATTGATCCCTTAAGTTTGAACAGGCTTCTTCACAGCCGCCAATAAATATGTTAATAGGATTCAAATTTAAGGACAAAGATTTGTTTTTATTTGTCAAATGGTTTATTATTTCGTTGTGATATTTTACTGTTCTATGTATTTTTCTCTCAGCATCATGTGCATACATGTATACATGCAATATTCTTTGCTCATTTTTTAACATTCTGACTAGTATCTTCTATTCAGATATTTCCACCATTGTTGTTCATACTATTATATGTTGCAACTTATAAAGCAACTTTTCTCTTCACAAAAAGAATTGGTCAAACCTGTTCTCTACAATGCCTATCTCCTGTAAAAAATACACATATGGTCTGACCAATTACCATGAACTGTAAGCTTACATGTCACTGACACTGGTGTGTTCTGGCCAATTCCTTTTAGTTTTTAATAGAGAATAAGCCCACACTGAGTGTCCGTGCATGAATAGGTTACACATGTTTGTTATATATACAGACACATGTGCAGAAAGATGCCAGCCTGGTCTATACATACATATTATAATGTATACAGTATTAGAAAGTTAGGTATTAAGTTTGATATATTGGGAACATACCGTTCTCTGCTTTATAAACTATAAGCTATTTATATATATTTTTTTTTAAAGGGGCTAGCTATACCTCAAAATCTCATATTATACTTGGTGGGCTGATGGCTTAGGTTATCATGGATATATTATTAAGTCTTCAGAAGTATCAACAATAACTACATGTATGTGGCTTAAAAATCGGAAACATCAAGAACTTTTGGGGACCAATAGCAGTTATTCCACAACTTATTTATTTATTTGTTGATTTATTTATTTGGCTTCTTCATTCATGTGTTTGTTTGTAATTTGCTTTTGTTTGTTTGTTTTATAGCTACACAATTTCTGTAATGTTATTATTGTTAATGAAAAGAAAATGTCCTTCACTAGTTTTTTTATAACACTTCGAAGGTATTAAGTGGCAGACAAATTACAATGTCTTGTATAATTTACACATTAGCCAATAAAGTGACCTTTTTCTTTGTCTTTGAGAAAATTCCTGTGGTCAAACTACAGTGTTAGTTACAGTAGATGAGACAGTAGATGTAATTGTTCATTAGTCATCTAATTGCTATGTTTACCCACATGGATCAAGGACTCTATTTTCATCCATTCCTTTGTCTTTTATTGGGTTAATATAGCATAATGACAATGAAATGCGTTACATATAATGCACGATATGTTGTTGCAATTTCCCACCTTTGTTCTTCAAATGTATTTAACTTTGTCAGATATTGGCAAAGTTTCTCATGATGAAATTTGTAATTATATGTACACTATCTCTCAACTTCATGACCTAAGAAATCTATTATAAAAACAAAACAAACAACACAGATCATGATAGATGAAATAAAAAAGAAATGAAAAAGGACAAGTATAAATGACATAGCCAACTGACTATATTATTGAACTGATTTTAAAAAAATTGTATAAATGAAAAAAAAATATTAGCAGCATTAGACTAGTGAAGAAGACATGTCATACTAGACAAAAAATAGAAACGACAGGCAATAAACAGGTGATCAAAATATTGAAGTGGTAAAAAAAAGCTAGATTGGTGCAATGTTTTACAAAGAGAGCGTGAGACAATGCAAAAAAACTGGCTACAGTTTTGTGTTTACAGGACACAAGCACACACAGTTCAAATCTATATAGCTTGTTTCATCAATTTTGGAGGCCTTTGCCCCAAAGCCCAAACACAGCTGATAGATGGGCATGGTTTCTGCACGCAAACACAACATTGTTTAGATAGATAGTGGGAAAGGGCTGTCATTAACTCCAGTATTAATTGACATGCTTATTGATCTAACTGAGGTCATGGGTTTGGGTTGGGGAGGTATGGGTAGATGGTTCATCATGTACAGCAACTTAATATATCATGCACGCACCCCTGCTTCTTTTCTGGAAAATTGAACATGTAGCAAAAGAAATACCTACATCTTCAAAACGTTTATCCGATTATTTGTATTAAATTTAACATAAATTTTTTAAATGTTTGATACATTAAATTATTTTACAGGCTTAAATCTGACAAATAAATTGAATGGTTCACTTAGGGTGACCAGTAGCCTTGCCAAGTTATACATTCTGTTAGCTTACATGTATTGTATAAAGATTGAAAAAAGTCCTTATGTCCTTATTTCTAAAACCTATATTGTTTATTCTCTCCAAAAATCATGGATGTTGAAGTTGTGATCTTTCCTTTAGTAGTGAAATTTAATTCCAACCGGCAACGTGTATATAAGCTTAAAATATATACTATATTAAGGTAGGTCGGCCCCTTCGAGGTCAAAATTTGTCTGGTTTTTTTTTATTTGTTAATACAAATATTCACATTATTAGCCTGTATTTAGTGAAACAATTATACAAAAATTCCAATTAAAAGTCCTTTAATTTTAAGTTTGA
>JARDVA010132830.1:0-11057 GCA_030265315.1 Mopalia swanii | reverse complement strand
TGTGACATCAAGAGGGAATGTGGACGAAAAGTTACAATGTAAGAATAACTTTTTAAACATTTTATTTTGAAACTAAAGACATTTTTTCACAATAATTTTTGGCACTGACATGAAGTTTTTTTTTAGTTAGGTGGAGACGCTTCGATAACCTCAAACATGACAGACTCTCAGTCTGTCTCAATGAGATCCATTACTTGTGTTTCAGAAGTCTTTCAAAAGACAGAGGCTTGAATATAGATGCAGTTTATGAAGACGTTTCGTCAGCTGGCAACATAAGCTATCGCTGCGACAAGATATTAAACATGGTTATTATATAAAGAATGACATTTCTGAAAATGCATTTCTCTCTTTCTGATCCAGGGGCTTTTCGGCTGTATGATCTGGACCATGACGGCTACATTACCAGAGAAGAACTTCTTGATATCGTAGATGCAATTTATAAAATGGTGGTAAGTTTAAAACCCGATTTTTGTTAAGAGTTACTTTTAAATGAGACTCGCTTCTGCCTGTCTTTCCAGAAATATAATTTTTTAAAATCCATACATATGTTACACTCTGAAGTGAAGGTCTGGGCTGAAATAAAATGTATATACCTAAAATGGACATAACTTCTTGTATTTATTCGTGAAATTTAATTATCTACTCAAACTATATATCTAGTGTAGTGGGGATATTTCTTAAATCATTGTTTCTTATGAATACCAGGGGCCGTTCCACAAAAAATGACCTTAACCTAAGTTCATCGTAATTGTCATGGCAACCAGTACTGAGGGTATTGTGTTGTCATGGTAATTAAGATAAACATAGGCTACGGTCGCTTTGTGGAACAATACTCTGCTGTTTAACAGAGCAACCTGTTTGACATGTTCTTGGAATACTTGGAGCTTTGCTCAAAATACGCAATCAAAATAACTACCCACAAATTCCGTGAACTCATATTGGTTAAGTCGTTTTATTATTTTATTTCTCCAGGGAAATATGGTCAAACTTCCGGAAGAAGAAAATACTCCAGAGAAAAGAGTGAATAAAATATTCGAGGTGATGGATCAGGTGAGAATATGATGATCATAATAACGGTCTTACTAAGATTGATGGCATGGGTATTTGTTAGGGACATTGTGAAACAAATACAACTTGTGGTGCTTCCTGTACTCTTGTGTCTTGTGCTTTTTCTGTGCGAAAGACTTAAAACTCTTTAAAAATATTGTGGCTCTAATGGAGCCCTTTAAGGTGTTTCAGTCATGACAATGACGGAACCCTTTATGATTTTGTATGGTACCCTCGCAGAAACTGTTCCAAGTTTTTCTCCCTTTCAAAGAACCGTTTTTGTCGTAATTGTAATTGTTCCATATAGATTGTTCCATATTTTCTAAAGAATCGTTTTTGCCGTTCTGGCTCTTTAAATATGGTTCCAACTCCTCAAGAGAACCCTCAAAAAACCATCAACTTTTACCGATTGTAAGGAACCTTGTTAACCAAATCTAGTTTCTCCAAAAGTTTGCTTTACAATGTTTTGAATTTTTTGCCTACCTATTTTGCTCTATTATTATATATAAAAACAAACCTTCTGTGTAGGCGTCAGTAAATTTTTTTAGAAAGTTTGAAAAATACTTTTATCACACAATTTCTTCTTGTTCAACCAAAACATAAAGGATTGACCGACTGACTCATTTTATATCACGCATAGACAAAGGCTGGCTAAATAAAAACAACTATAATTCACAAAAACCCATAAATAATTCCAGCAAACGATTAAAAACACTGAAACGGCTAATTGTGAACTGGACCATTATAAAGCGTGCCTGTAATTCAGAGAGCATATACACGTATCCATGATTGAATAACCCATTAATTCTATTGATGAAGTAACGTTTTAAGCTACTCCCAAGCAAGACAACTTTAAAATCATTTGATCATACATGCTGAATGTAATCGATATTGGTCGAAGATAAACGCACAGGCCGAGAATGGGTTCTTGCACTGAGCCGACATTATGAAAATTGAAAAGGTATATCGCTTCTTCTGCGCCCGATAAAACACATAGATAAGAGTATTATCATATACGCGAAACATACATACATACTCTCTGGTCCTTAAATCCAAACACTTTCCTAACCATTGTAAAATGGTGGTTAATTTTGAGTTACCATATAAACAAAAGATGCGTTCTACTTTTCTGATATTGTCTTTGGTGTTCAAACGTTTTGATCTATTATAATAAACCTCTCCATCAGTAAATCGGAGGCCGGTTGTTCTGAGCTCTGTTAAACCTAATCCTCTATTAGATGACGTTAAGCCGTGTTTTAGGTCTATCTCTGATTCGCTGGTAGTAGTTTAATCTAGTGTTTGTTGCTAATACTCTTTGGAACACCTAGCTATGCTACATGAAGCGTCCTAATCGCCAGAAATAGCGAACGGTATCATCATTCGGGACAAATATGTAACAATTACATAGCCTTACCCTGTCGCAAACCATTTCTTTTTCTTCCTAAGATACTTTGGGGTAAGACCGACCCATAAAATGACCATTTTTTTTTTCATGTCAAAATCAATCATTCCTCAGCAGTACCACTCCATTAAAAATGTCTTCCGCGGTAATTAGGTCATGCGCATTCAACGTTATCAACGTTATTTAGTATTCAGAGGCAGGTCTTATTTCAGTAGATTTCATATGGCTATACCTAGTATCTCTATATACTTTATAGTTTATTGGATACGAATTCGCATCTAGGGCACACCAAGACGTTTCTCCTGGTTAGTTAAATTTGGGCCTTCTAATGGCCCGTATAATTTGTTTCTGTGTTTGTGAGATTTGGGTGTAACGCGTACTAAAGGTTATTTCACTCACATGACGGCGTGTCAGCCTAATGGGTGAAGGAAACCACACTCGACGCCACTGGCATCAAACAAGGACAAGATATGGAAAATACAGGGCGTAATACAAAGAAACCAAAAAACAGATCGGCTTAATTTCATGTTGCCCCTTAGCTCTGAGAGCACCAGGTCAACAGAAAGCTCCCTCCACAAAACAAAAGCAACAGTTAAAAATTAATGAAATCGATTCTCTTTCTGTGTTTTTTGGTAGTTATGCTGTGTTGCACTTAATTAAGATTCACTTCTTAAAGTGTTTGTACTTCAGAGCACACGTTGTTTGAAAGACGGGAAAGAAAACTCTGAGACTCAATCAGAAAGA
Source organism: Mopalia swanii (assembly GCA_030265315.1). Classification (NCBI taxonomy): domain Eukaryota; kingdom Metazoa; phylum Mollusca; class Polyplacophora; order Chitonida; family Mopaliidae; genus Mopalia; species Mopalia swanii. Next base: position 7,864 of record JARDVA010132830.1, on the reverse strand, counting down.
ACACACCCTATTGCAAGTTATATTACATTTTGAGGAGTTTCAAAGCGTCAAGACAATTAATAAATTATTGTTCACCCAACATTTGTTTCCCGTTATTTAAGTTTAATTGTACATACACATACATAGGGGTGGATTGTACTAATACATACTATCGTTTTTTCTGTTTCTTTTTCAGAATCATGATAACCGGCTGACTTATGATGAGTTTTTAGAAGGTTCAAAGAAAGATCCTACGATAATACAGGCGTTAACTTTATATGATACGAGTAACAACGGAACTATGACGTCATGATAGACGGTGTTATTTCGTCACATCAAACAAATATGGCTTACTCTTTGAAGACATTGCATCAATTTTATGTCTATTCAATTTGTTTGGGAGATCGTGAACAACGTGCTTTTTATTGGAATCATAACAGAATGTTTAACAGCTTTATAACTAACTTATCTGTTATGCTGGATCAAGTCTAAGTTATCCTCTGTTACATCTGGTGCATTAGCCGTTTGATCTTTGTCGGGTTCTAATCTTCTGTTTTTATACACTGTTGTTGTTGTTATTGATGGCTCATTCAAGTGAGCGTCAATAAAATTTGAGTATTATTTGCTATGTGTCAACGGAAGCCTCGATGTGATCTGTTGTAAAAAAAAGATCAGTGAGATCACATGAATGCCCCCGAGCCTGTGATCTACTGTTATGTTCCGAGTTATTTTGTTCTCATCTTCACAACTAATATTGTGATCTCCAGTTTTTCCTCATGTGGGTTGAATACATAGATCTACAGGACATAACCTTGTCAAGCTCATTGGCTGGAAGAGAAACAGTGAGAAGACAACTTTATAATACACCTATGTTTTGGGAAAACTTGATAAATATCAGCATGCAATGGGTTAAATTTTTCGTTTATTGTATTCTTTATCTCTTCACACTAAAATTTTTGTTGAGGATGTCAATATATGCAGGCTAACATCACGTGACACTGGTTCTATTCGCTTATTATATTGTGTTTATATACAGTTAAAGCAGATTGTCGTCAGGGAATACAATAATGTCATCGGACTTTATACAAAGTCTTTGAATGTTCTGAAAATGTGTTAATTTAGATCTTGATCAGGTATATTTGCATTCGGAAAAAATGTGTAAATCTGAAGTGACTCAGATTTAAAATAACTTCTTCTTTGGTTTTATCAATTTATAGTACGATGGCCAAAACTCCTTCGACACATGGGATGATCGAAGTCATTCGGCCCATGTGAAGGTCAAACTTTTTCGACTTATGTGAAGGTCAACTCATCCGACTCATCTGAAGGTCAAACTCATCCGACTAATATCAATATTAAACTTATTCGACCCATGTGAAGGTCAAACTCATTCGACTAATGTGAAGGTCACACTCATCCGACTAATGTGAAGGTCAAACTCATCCGACTAATGTGAAGGTCAAACTCATTTGACATATATGCATCAGGATAATTGTTAAATGTTCGGCATCATATGGCCCATATGTTATAGTCACTCATCCTGACATAAGGATAATTGTTCAATCTAATTGTTCAATCTTGGTCTTGTCTTGATAATTAGCCAGTTAATTGAGTTGCTTCGTGGAGCCGCAACCCGACAATTGCTCCTGCGACAATTATTCGGGAAAAGGTACAATTGCTCCTGCGACAAAAAGTACAATTACTCCTGCGACAATTGTTCTGGAAAAAGTACAACTACTCCTGCGACAAAAAGTACGATTGCTCCTGCGACAAAAAGTACAATTGCTCCTGGGACAATTGTTCGGGAAAGGGGAAAGTACAATTACTCCTGCGACAATTGTTCTGGAAAAAGTACAACTACTCCTGCGACAAAAAGTACGATTGCTCCTGCGACAAAAAGTACAATTGCTCCTGGGACAATTGTTCGGGAAAGGGGAAAGTACAATTACTCCTGCGACAATTGTTCTGGAAAAAGTACAACTACTCCTGCGACAAAAAGTACGATTGATCCTGCGACAAAAAGTACGATTGCTCCTGAGACAATACTTCGGGAAAAAATACGATTGCTCCTGCGATAATTGTTCGGGAAAAAGAACAATTGCTTTTACGACAATTGTTCGGGACAAAGTACGATTGCTCCTATGATACTTGTTCGGGGAAAAGGACAATTTCTCTTACGACAATACTTCGAGAAAAAATACGATTGCTCCTGCGATAATTGTTCGGGAAAAAGGACGATTGCTCCTTTGCAAATACCTACACAGGAATTCGTCATTTTCATAACTTATAAGTTTCCCTGTTATTTAAATGATTTCCAGTTAATAAACGGACGAGAATTTCCGTGTTAGGCTATGGAATGTTAAATAAGTTAATATTAAAACTGTTTTTTCCAGAGACATCCAAGCAAATCCAAAGTTATAAGTACGTTTTAACGTATAAATGTTATTAGAAATTGTTAATAAAAAGCTGTAATAAAATGTGTAATAAATTGTTATAACAAGATGTACATTGTAATGAAATGTAAAAAGCTGTTATACCCACAGAACTTAAATTATGTAATAAAAATATGAATCAAATGTAACAATATAATAAATGAATTACGTGCCAACATAATAAACCATTTTTGTTCAGATTTATTAAGTCTTTTAAACTAATTTTGTTCCTGAAATAGAGACCTTACTGACCGGAATCCGTCCTTTTGTATGATTGTATTTTCTAAATAGCTTTAATGTCATTAATCAAATGTTATCGGTTTGTTGTGGCGCGTTTGTATGCACCATGTTCTGACAATTTGAGTGGGTTTGTTGTGGCGCGATTGTGCGCACTATGTTCTGACAGTTTGATTGAGTCTGTTGTGACGCGATTGTGTGCACTCTGTTCTGACAGTTTGATCGAGTCTGTTGTGACGCGATTGTGTGCACTATGTTCTGACAATTTATAATCTTTATTTGTGAAATGATGGAGAATGCACAGCGTTTCGGAAACACAGTACATATAGAGAAATCACGCACTGTGATTTAAGATGCACATTGTTTCAGAGACACGCCACGTTCTTAGGACGTCCTCAGTTAATGCAGGCCTACTCCCGATGCTAATACACTACACGCTCTTCGATGATACATTGCATTCAGAGGATACAGTCCAGATTGAAAATACGCCAAGTTCGTAGGACGCCTCAGTAAAGTGGATGTAGGACTACTCCCGAGGTTGATACACTACATATGCTAAGATGATATATTGCGTTCAGAGGATAAAATGCTGTTTGAGGATAAAACAAAGTCATATTGGCAGGCCTATTTCGTGTGGTTAAACCGTATGAAAACAGTAATGACATCTGTCTGTTTTTGCTCATTCAGTAGGTCATTTTTGGCTGTTTGGATACACCCATATCTGATTATCTAAATGGCCAGTTAGCCCGAGCGAAGGATTTTAGCATCTTAAAAGCGCATAAACATATCTTTGAAAACGCGTGGATCTGTAACAGATATATGTCCAATGTACCTAACTTTATTGGATCTCGTGTTTAGACTGATAGAGAAATCACCCGATCCTTTCCTGAGTGTCTTACCCGTGAAATTGGCGAATGTCTTCTATTACCACACAAAGTCCATGGTAAATCTGTTTTCAGACTTAAGCGAATGTAAACGGCTTCTCTTAGTAGCATTGGCGATTCTTGATAAGAAACAACCCAGAAGAGAAACTGGTATCAAAACACATTAAAATCTTTCTTGTGTGTCATTGAATGTTACTATCTCGTCTAAACGTGACATTCCGCACAAATGCGCATCGAGTTGTATTTTAAAAAGCTGAGTAAGACTTGACTCAATGTTTATTTTATGCCCATGTCATGTTGGTGCATGTCTCCTAAAGGAAACAAATAACCCAGCAATCATTGGCAATCGTTGTCAAATAACACAAACAAATGTTTTGGTGAATTGCCTTTGATGGTAGAAGCAAACGATATGTCCCCATTCCCCACACTATTCATTTTTGTGTAGCGTTTAGTTCATATTACTGTAAAGTTTTACGGCATACAGTTGACTAGCCAGTGTAAACATATTTAAATGTTCCGTCAATCGTGGTAATTTTAATGTTAATTATCTACAATTTGAAGCAATATTTGTACTGAATGGTTGAAGAGAGACAAAAGATAAGTTATTTAACTTAACTTGTAGCTCATTATGAATACATTTATAAACCAAACGAGAGTAAAACTGCCATCGACGTTGTAAGAAAAATTCGAATAGTTCTAGCCATAATTCCTTCTCTTGAAATGCTCGCAATACTAAGCAAGATATCGATGTGTTAAAAACCGTTTCTCGCTAAAGGACAGGATGGGTTTTAGTGAAGTTGCCTCTTTCCGCTACAAGATATGCGTTGTAATTTGCATTCCAATCCTAAACAGCCATACAACCGAACCGAATCCAGTGCGAACATATGTTCTATCAAGTAAACATCAGAGATCGAACTTTACTATTTACAATTGAAGAATTGGCTATGCAATTTTTTTTTTCGGGCTAAACTTCGATTTGTGAACAGAAAACGCCCATCAAGTCAAGCAGTGGAGTTTTGGTTGAGGTTATTTCTTATCTATAGGACTAGAATCACCATTCTTCACCTAAGTGCCGATCTGTTTACTCTTCTTGACGTTGAACGGAAGCCCAGGGTGACCATTTGCGCAGACCAAAACTCTTTTTGAGGAAGCAATTTAAGCATTAAATATGCAGCTTCTGTCATGAGATTTTCTACTTATCTAAATAGCCATTTTTCCTGTAAATTCACCTCTTATTTGCACCTTATCCGAAGTGAATCTGAGAACTTTCCGTATGGCTATAATGGTAATTTACTTGATTTCCCAAGGTATTTACATAAACCCGACATTGTAATGTCACCGTAAAACCGTCTGTCATGAAGGAGTATACTTATTATAGAGCCTTTGCCCCAAAATCCAACTACCATACCTTGCTAAAAAAAACAGATTATGTTAATGTCTTCGATTAACAATTTTCTCCGAAGTATTACACCAATAACAAAAATACGGCTAAGAACAAAAATTCAAACATACAGAAACAAATTAGACAAAAATCTAAATGAAAACACGATGTGACCCAGATATAGCACCAAAAAAAAACCCCTCTCTTTCCACGAAACAACCGACACTATTCATACGCCTTTCCCTCTCCTATTGAACACCTTAAAACGTCCTTCTTCTGCGCAAAAGCGCGACTATTTGACAAACGACAGACCGGGGAACACAGAGCTCTGTTCTAGTAGCATTACTCACACTTTGGTTTAGGGGGAGTGAGGAGATTGGCGGGATTCTTCGCATCTATATATTCAATGAAAATGGTATAAAATAATGCGTTAAAATACCAACAGAGAGGTGGGATGTTATCGTGCCAAATAATACATATCGTTTGCATAACATGACGGCTATATCTGGCACAACTTCTCAGAAGTACATCTATATGGCAAACGTCTGACCCAAGAAGTCATTATTTTATTTCACGCTTTATGAAATTATTCTTATATCTTATCAGCATTTTCATTAATTCAAACAATATCGAATATATATATATACCGCTTGAAATTTCCCTCTAAGACTTTCCATAAATAAGCGTTTTCTCTGCGTTCCTGGATGGCATCATTGGTATTATTGCTTTTTCTGCCATTAATTGGTGAGAAAAAAAGCAACTCATACAAACCGAAACCTTGTAAATGTTTCAGCAATTCTCGAATGTGCTAATTTCTTGAATGCCCCCAAAACCACCCTTGAGAACTTATTATCTATACAATATTCTGTAAGCCAGTTATTAGAACCCAATTACATATATTTCATCCGGTAACAGTATATGTCATGTAGCTGATGCAGAAGGCAAACTAGAAGGCGCTGTTTTAACGTTTTTCTTAAATTCGATCTTAATACTAACCTCAAGCAAACAAAATTCAACTATTATAAATATAGTCCAAGAATCGTGTTATGAAATATACTAGTACTAGACTTTCACACAAAGTAATTCTTCAGGCGAATTAAAATCAGATCCCAAAAACGCTCCCCGTGTTTTATTTGTCGGTATATTGAGGTCTAACGCAATCACTCCACCTACAATGTCGATTGGTTACTTAAATTGACCAATCTCTGAGCTGCTTCTCAATTCAGGTTTATAAAGCCGAAGCTTTCCGCCGACGAACCGAATTTTCCCGACTGCGTATTCGACTGACCAACGGATACATGCACTCACAATCAACAAACGCCATTCAAATAATAAACTTTGAGTGGAATTCAATTTTTAAGCGGCTTACAACATTAACACAGATTAAAATCGGACAACTTTTGCTTGTTTTGGTTGAATTGGTTGTTTACCACACCCCGTGTTATCTGTGCTTTAATTGGACAATTCAAACTGTGACCTTTCGTGAATCCCACTGAGACTGACCTAATTGGACAGGGTTGTAGAGTGATTGCCTTAGATCTCAATATAGCGACAAACAAAACACGGGGAGTGTTTTTGAGATCTGATTTTAATTAGATTGAGTAATTCTCTGACTAACAATATGTTAGAAATATTTATAAATGCTGACAAATTAGAGTCAGCAGACGTCTGGTAGAGGTTTGGGTACAATTACAATTGCGGGGTTGTCCCAGGAACAATAGGAGGTTCAATAAAAAGCGGCTACACTGAAAAAAAAATTCCTTAACATCTAAAGGAAAAAGTTAAGGAATATTCCCCGAATAAAGCACCAGCGGAATATTCCATAATTTTCAAGGACATGGAATTCGTCTCGGGGGCAAGGATTATTCCAAACTTATTTATGGATTATCCTTAACAGGTTACGAAAAATTCCACAAAAGTTAAGGAAAATTCCACATAAAAGGCGTTATGGAATTTTTTCCATAACTTTGTTAAGGAATGTTTTTACAGTGTACTTGGTTTTATAGATTATAACAGTAATGTTTGTCTTTAGGCGCTTTTTTGAGAATGTCTTCCCGTTTCAATTAAAATGCACGTGCGTTTAAAAATATTACAGCTATTTTGTCGCTGTAAAATAAGTCTACATGCGAAATTCAGCATTGTCTGATCCAGTATCATTCCAGATGAACAAATTACTAGGACTATTTTAGAGACAAAATACATACTAGTGTGTATAGCCCTCAAATTGTAGAGCTGTCTCATTACGTGAATGACGAAATCCTTTGTGTTTATTCGACAAAAACTTTACAACATAAATTACCTGGTGTTCATCTCTAAACTTCATAGAAGTCTGTTATTTCTATGAACCTAGTCTTGTTTACCCATTCTCCCATCACTCATTCGGGCAGTCTATTGAATCAAAACATCTTAATATATCTTTACTGTCAGACTGAATATATCGTTTAGTACAGTTATATCTTCTGGAAGGTCGTCGAGGCAAATTATTTATTCTTGTCTGCAGAATTCCTCATCCTAGTGTACCCAGAGTATCAAAGAGAACGTATCCCCCTCTTGGCCGTCCTCTGGTGTGCTCCGAAAGGAAACTAGAGATTTTTACCTATTTGAGGAACAGTCGGAGACAAGTTTCCGGGCTAAGGGCATTTTCTCGAAGCAAGGCGGGAAAGAAGATCGTCGAATGACGCCTCTCTTCCTTCCTACCTTGCCTTCAAGAACGGAAAAACCTGAGATAACTAATCTACAACAAGCTATATATATTCAAGTGCACGTCTTTTTCCTAGCTATAGTCAGATTGTACCTATCATTAGAAAAGCAATAGCCAGTATAAACACAGGGTTATAAGTTAGTTACATAGTTAAAACACCCCTCTTTGTGTTATTGCCCTACTTCGGAATTTGAAGAAGGGCTCAACTCTCCAATTAAGTAGACTTAACTGCTTAAAACTGGTTTAATAT
>JARDVA010132719.1:0-11058 GCA_030265315.1 Mopalia swanii | reverse complement strand
TTGGTGGAGTGGGTATTTATTTTTCACGAGTAATACTATAGGGCCTATTTAAATGGGAATAACGGAATAGATTTGCCGCACTCCTTATAATCTTGGTAAGTGGGATGGACGAAATCTGGACCGGGTAGCAATACACCCGGTCCAGTTTACTGGGCTAGCTATATCCCAGATTCAAGTAAGAGGCAACAGTCAACCCAATTTATACTTGTGCAAAAAATAAAATCGCTGATGATCATTAATTCACAGTATGTACATATTGAAGGAGAAAATAGGAAGGACTTGTATCAAGAATTGTTAAATATATATAATTTATTAATATACAAATGTATATATAAAGTAAACAGACCGATGAATAGAGATTAAGTACTGGCTTGTTTATGTCAGATGACAGTGTATACAGTATTTGATTTATAATTTTATTGACACGAGTGTCATTATTGTAGGTGTTAAATAATTACATGTTTAATATTAAAAATTAGTGTGTGCGTGATCAGTCATTTGATTTTCTAAATCTATCTATTAAACAGCTGATGATACTGACAGTCTTTTGACATTATCCGGGTACTTTGTAAGGTAGTGCAAGCGATCCACAAAATGTAAACAACCTCCAGAAATAAACCATTCTTGACCCCAGACTTATTATTCTAATAATTATAGAACTTAAAATCTTCTAAAAACCTTTACCGATATGTATGTCTTCAATGTGCTGAATAAGATCCCCAAGCGTTGGAAATGTCAGCCCACAACCCGTAAACTTGCAGTTGTTCAACAAAAATACTGCCATTTGAGCGAACATGCAAGTCCCGAGCTGTGGATGAAGCACTGATTTACATAAAGCGATTCCTAGATCGGCGGACAACTCCGGAAATCCACGAATAGCGTTTTGGGTAATTAAATCCAGGGAAATTTGACAAAACAAGACTACAGTCGTTGCTGACATAGACAAATTTAATTGAAATTTTAATTAGAAATGTTTAAAATCTTGGAATTGTCTAAATCCAAAACACACTCGTACATTTTTCAATCGTTTAACTCGGAAACCCGATGTCGGCGTCTTACCTCCATGACATTGAGTATAGACCAGGGTCATCTTGTGTTGTGATATTCGGTAAATGACCGAAAATTGTGTGGTCGGCGCCAGGAAATATATAGGTATGCGAATACTCCGAGAATATGCTATGACGTCATACACCTGAAGATCAATCCTACTATTTTATTAAAGTTGCTGACAAATTTAATAATTCTTAAATAAAAATAAATTCGTTCAATTTTATGTTCAAGCCTATATTTAACAAATTTTTAAGTAGCTGTATTTTTCCGAAATGTTGTCTAAGAGTAATACTTGGCCCCGTGACTTCCAGGAATAATAGTGGTAACTGGTAACATATAGCGTGTTTAACCCAAAGCTGCTGACTGAGTTGGAAAACTAGATGGTTACAAAATATCAATGCTTTATATAATATCAAATATATAGGGGTTTTTTTACGTTTAAAATATATAATATCATTTTCTATAACTAACTAACTAACTAACTAATTATAATAGAACTACATAATTATAGGCCAAAACCACTAACGTAATACAATGGAAACATATGTAAAGTGTTCGATAGAATGTTCTAATTAAACACAGACACAATCAAAGTTGACAAAAATAATGTAAACATGTAGGCCTATGAATAATTGTTTATTTTATATAACGAAAAAATAATTTGAGCTCTTGCCGGACTCCTTGGCCAAACAATTAACACTTTTATTTAAAGTTAATCCTTCAAAGCAGATATTTTTTTTCGAATTTCTTAATTCTTAAAAGGGGACGGAGATACGTAAATCAGAGATATATATTATAATTTGGGACTCCAATATATAATGTAGGCTACATTGTAATCCCACCTATACTTTATGGATCCCATAATTCCGATTTTTTTTTTTTCAGAATTCAATAGTCAATTAGTTCTCTCATACTCAAAACGCTTAAATGTATAACCAAAATACAGCGCCGAATGTTAACATGAGAGATATGGTATAAAGAAAACAATAAAATGCAACTCAGATTGGACATTTCATCAAGTGAAAACTGTTTCCCACCTTTACTTTTTGAAACGGAAATGTACGAGACTTAAATGTCGATAAAGTGCGCACGCATGCGTATAAACGATCTCCTCGCCGGGCATCGAAGTTATCGTTGGCAAGGTGAAGTAGATTGTGGTAAAATCGTTGGTGAATCAACTTCTTGTCAGGCCATCAGCCTCTTAATTTACTTTCCCTTATCTCTTCTTATACTCTGCTTTTAACAAACCTAAACATTTTGCTTACATTTCTTACTCTTCCTAATGCAATTTGTATTTAACGGACTCTCCTTTTTTTCTGGTGTCTTTCAGATCACCGTGTGACATAGACGAAACTTCAAAATGTACTCCAACATTAGATACCTTGCTCCATCTGTCAGGTGCTTGGTGAGTTTCTGAAGAAAGCTTTGCACAATTTTTTGGCATTCAGTCATGACCTATCTGTCAAATAGTTGTAGTTTCTGAATGTCGGGATAATTTTTATATGACGGTCAGACCGGCGTCGGCCATTTTCCCCGGCTGGAAATCACGTTGCTAACGCTTAGCGAAGTGTCCAGCGTAAAATAATCGGATTAGTCAACTAAGCGTCGCAAGCAACTGTTGCCCTTGTGTTAATTCAATTAATTTACTGTCTTGATTAGTATTAACTTGCCCTAAAGCGTCAATAGTCGGGAGGTCCTCTAGAAACCAACCTTTGACCTTGAAACATTTCGTTATTACTGATATTTAGCCTAAGAAATTAGACTTTCATATTACACAAAACCTATTGACGTTTTAGCAAATGGACAATTTGTATTACACACCAGCTACCCAAAATGATCAAAAGAATCTAGGCCAGCTTCCTTCCTGATGTAAAGCCTTACATGTAGGTTATCAGTTTAACGGGTAGATTTTGAGGGTGTTTTAAGATGGAGACCCAAGGGCCTAGATCTATACCTTCATGCTTGACGGGCTTTCATTAATGGTTTGTACTGTGACGTTAATTTACATGAATACTGGCAAGAACAAGATGAAAACATTAGACTGACCTACCGGTACCTGTACCAACTTACAACCCTGATTGTAATACAGAAAATTGGATTTATTTCAAATTATTTATTTAGAATAGTACTATTTGATTAAATGAAAAACTGATCTGTTTGTGGTGTCTATTTACTGTATCATATGATGACTGTCCCATCTTATTGTTGGCAATGACATCAAGGGTGGTGTCCTTCACCCATTGATCAAGTACGGCTTCAGGAGTGAAACAGCATAAAGCAGTTAGCAGAGTAAATCCCCCCCAATCAAACAATACAGTTCACGGGATCGAGTGAAGTGGACAGTCTGTCATCATATAAGTGAAATACCCTCGAGTATGATGTTAAACCCCAATCAAACGAGCAACACATAAAGAAATATGTAGAAAGATTTTTTGGCTGCAGGCTGTTTCAGGCCTTATTTTGACAAAATTTTGTGTAAACGATCTACCGTTCGTGGGAATTTAAACCCACGTAACCCGTCGTTGCGTGAACGATAGTTCTCGTGAATAGGTTCGGGAGTTTTTATAGTCTGTTTTTCATCAGGAATACCTCGATGAAAAATAACGGCAAATTGAGTTTTTCTTAAATTTGATATTCCGTTTTGTTTAAGAAATTGAGTCTTGGCTTATTTCGGCCACTGGCGAGCTATAAAATTCAGAATTAACAGTGGATTTTCGATGAAAAGTTAGCGAAATTGAGTGTTAGTGCATTTTGTGCGCCAAAGGTGCGCTAAATATATTGAGTTTTAGGCAATATCAAATTGAGTTTGAGAATTTTTTGTCTATAAAAACCCCTATACTTCCATGATGCTCGTCTTTAGAGACGATCAGTTTTCAATGTGTAAATAATGCACGCCTATTTCCAACATTTAACTCGACAAGATGTTCAGCTAAGAGTTAGTGATTTCTAACATGAATAGTTTTCTAGAAATGTGCTATGGAAAATGTAGTGTCTGCTTAAAATTGAAGTGCCAGAAATAGAAATCTGCGACATCAATGACAATACATTATCATGGAGATGCTAAATTAAATGCTCCAATTTAACTGTTTGTAAATATAATTTCGAATCATTCTTTTCTCCGACATATAGTTTGAATACCTAATGTTAAATCTAAGTGATAAAAAAATTTGGTTCATGTTGAGCCCAAAGGGTCCACCAAGACCGTAAGTACAACAATCGATGTAAGAAGTGCTTTACTCCGTTATGGTCAAGCCCTCTGGTAGGGCAGTTCCTTTAGATTGTATCAATACAGCTTTACTTAGCACTGGAGGTTAATTAACTTTCCAACTTTATCAAAAGATTTCATAGCAATGCTGTCTTTATTTAGCACTAGAGGAACGTTTACTTTCAACACTAGGAAAACACTTCACATCTTGGTTATGCTAGTGTCCATTATTGTTAGAATACATTGCAGTCATGTAAGTGAAATACCCTTAACCACTGTGTAAAATGCTAATCAATCAATCAAAGCACTTCACATTTTATGGTTGTGCTAGTGTCAATAATTGTTGGAATACATCAGTTATCGTATAAGTGAAATACCCTTGAGTATGATGTAAAACACAAATCAATCCTGTTTATTTTTTTGTCAGTAAAGTGATTCGTTTCCTTCATGCAACTGGCATGTTATATTTGATAAACTGAACGCGAACAGCACCCGAACCTGCCCAAAAATAAATACCTCTTCTGCATAGTAATTTGTTAAGAGATTGAAGATTCTTTTTTTTTTTGTTAGGGTGTGCAGAGAAGTTCTGCTGTTTTACGACCAGTCAGCAGTAGTCTGGTCACAAACCACAGTTCAGAGGTAAGTTGCTACACAATAAATGGTAACATAGTCCGATGTCCAACTATTCGCAGGTCACTTACCATTGAGTTCACATGTATGGTAATAAACTCCCTTTCAATTCAACAGGGTTTTTTTGAAATGATAGGCATCCAACATTTCTATTCTAAATCTCATTTCTACTCTTAATCCTGCAAACATTTGAAATGTTTCAAATACTGCAGCAGGTGCTTGAGGGAGATCCCTGTTGCCTCTTGTGCTCCGAGCTGAAGGGGAGAAAGATCTGTTTGCGATGTCTTTGAATTGCGTCCTGTATATGTCCAGTCTTTTGTCGCCGACCTCTGGCTATTGGAAAATTGGACACCTACCAATACCTTATGGATATCGGTGAATTTACTCTCGCAATAAATCGATACATGTAACATCGTTACAGTTTTAGCAGGTATAGAGGATCAAGCTATTCTGTTATGTAGAGAACTCCCCCTTTCTCTTTTTTCTAATTATTTTTTAGTTTTGTAGAAAAAAATATTTTTTTAGAAACTCTTTGAAACACCCGGCGGCATGATGCCTATCACCCGGCGGTTGACCGCCGGCCGCCGGGTCTTAACGACAACCCTGCTTTATATAAACAAAGTAACACTAGCTGTAAAAATCATGTGTTTTTATTTTTCAGTCCACACAACAAAACTGTGCCCTCACTACTTACAGTGGTTTATCTGGTTTCAATTTACACAACAACCAAAATGTAATGTCTCTTTTACAGAACCAGGTAATTGGGTCACTTTTCAAGATAACTTTGTTATGTATAGTAAATGAATGCAGACTAGGTTGGAAGTTTCTGATTAAAAATTGAGTCTATTTTTGCTAAATGATAGATTGTACTTATTGTTTAATGGGGAGAGGATATAACATTGTCTTTCCGAACTCGAGAAGATTTTGGTATGCGGTCAAATAGTCTTCTCTGAAATAAAAAAAATTGGTTATTTGATTCCTACATGTATCAATTTCAACTGACTTTACCGATTTTGCTATAAACTTAATGAAGATTGAACATTTAAGCTAGACTAATTTATTGCTCTATTTAATTAATTGCTCTTTAATTATTTGGAGAATTTTATTTCCCTTGCCAATGGCCTAAATAAATTTAGTCATACAAACCTGGAGTGTTTTTACATTTAATGGGTCTTTTTCTCTGGATGGTTGCTTACTCTTTTTTTTTTTTAATTTCCAGCTTCGTGCTTTCCAAACTAGTGCTACAAAACAAGACATTGATCAAGCAGCCAAATATATTGGTGCCGGGGCAGCTACAGTAGGAGCTGCAGGCTCAGGTAAGCTTAATCTAGTTCCGGTAAACTAATAATGGTTAGAAATTTGCTATGGCAAGACATCCTTTAGAGAATCGGTATGGTCACAAGGTGTCTGTCAATCTATGTTGAGCATTACATTTGGTTATATTTTTCGTAATATGTGCTGTAACTTTTTATTCCGATTAAACGAAAATTTGATGTAAATGTTCATATGACTAGGCGACTCGAGGTCCGCAAAAATTTTCAGCAGATTAACTTTTTGGCATACTGCAATCTTTTATGGCGATATTATTTTTTTCTATTCCATGCTCAAATTTTTTTATTCTGATTCCGGTTCTATTCAAATGTTCGTCCTATGAAGAATACACTACACAAGTTCCACTTTCAGGGACATTCAGCTCTCACCTTGATGGGGTATATATCTCTATTACTGTGCTGTAGCTTCCGTTAATCCCATACTCTAACTTGCGAGACAGTAAGCGTGATCAGATTCCACTCAAAATTGCTGGTTTTGTGGTCCCTATTTACTTGATTCAAAATCCTATATGGACAATCCAATATGTGAAATATAGTCTGCAAGAAACACTTTGAATAAATAGTGGAATAGTACAGACATTTGATTGCTTTTTATGGACGTTAATTGCGGATGTTTAAGTCAGCTGATGCGTAAAGTCAATCTGCAATAAAATTCATTCTGCATTTCTGTGATGAAACTGCAAAAATTCATGTATTTTAGTAGCACACAAAATGTGATGTCTTTGTATTAAGTTTAATTGTCAAGATTGGTAATTAGCGGAGTTTAGGATTGGTTTCTTTCACTGCCTACAAACGCCTACTTCGATGTGCCCTTCACAGGATCAAGTCTGTCAACCCTCTGGTGTATGAGTGAGTGGCACGATGTGGCACTGGCAATTGCATGGGTGGTTTTTACAAGGTTTCCTCCTGGTCCATCATAATTTGTCAAAGAACCGTGTGAAATGGAAAATCCGTTGTATAAGTGATATACACTGGAGTAGGACGTTAAACCCCAATCAAACAATCTTGCACTGCCTAAGGGCAGTATAATTACTGTAGGAACAGTAATTTTACAACAGAGCATTTGTACAGAACTCTTCAATTTATGATGGATACCATTAGCTCATTGGAAGTACACTGCCATCTTAAAAGTGAAATATCCTAAACATGGCATTAAACCTTGATCAACCCTCCTAAGAATAACTTATCAACATGGCATTTAGCAATAATCCATCAATGCCTTGCATCTCGGCATGCATGCACAAATTATATTCTACATTTTTATATTTGCAGGAGCTGGTATCGGCAGTGTCTTTGGAAATCTTGTAATAGGATATGCAAGGAATCCCTCATTGAAACAGCAGCTTTTCTCTTATGCCATTCTTGGATTTGCTCTGTCTGAAGCCATGGGACTATTTTGTTTGATGATGGCCTTTTTGATTCTGTTTGCATTTTAATGATAGTATTCTAATAATATACATAATGGTTTGATTTGCAAGATGGTTGTTGTATAGCCAGTATACGTTACAATAGGGTCCAGACAACTCGATCGCCATGCCCCTTTCATTTTTGAAACACATTTTCTTGAAAGGTGGCTGCATTCTTAGATAATTTAAAGTGAAGACACCTTGGTGAACGTGTACACAATATAAGCGGGAGTTATTAAAAATATCAATTTGCATTGTACAGAACATTCAATTTTTCGTAGACCTGTTGTATCCAATCTAAATCATAAAATAAATGTTGGACTGGATGTGTGAAGACTGCTTTTGTTATTTGTTGCCTGTTGTTCACAGCGTCTGCCATGTGAAGCTAAGAACATGTTGACATTGCGATCCATCTCAACTCCTACCAGCATCTCGCTGCAACTGAATTCACCTGATTACAGTCGACATGTTCGCTCTTGCGACTGGGTACAACTAGTTGCAGTTGATAGCAAGTGAGTTGAGCAAGTTCTGCTTTTTTCAGCAACTGGCTGCGACCGATCAAAACAAAACCCATCACGTGAAGAATCACATGACCGCTAAAATGGTCCATCTTGAAAAGAGTAAAGATACACAGAAACGATTAATCAAGCTTTGAATAAACTGCTTTTGCGCGTTTGGTAGGGTGAGCAAACATTTATCAAATAGGGATGCTTGTTAAGGTGTCCTTGACAAACTAACATACAATTTGTGTAAATATAGTATCTTTCGGACTGCGTCACATGATAAGCATTAACCATGTGACCGTATGATAGCTGCACAGTGAGCATGCGCAGTTGCACTTGATCGCAGTCTACCTGTTTTTAGCCCGTTCTGTGATGTTCACTTGCAGTGAATCGCAAGCATTTTGTAAAATGTCTACATGTTTGTGACGAACACATCGACTGTCCAATTGTCCTCCCTTTCAGTGGAGGAGTTTCTCTGAAATTGTACACAATCAGCCTGACCAGAAAGGAAGAGAAGTGGAATTCTGTGCATATTAATTAGGTGATACTGTTTTAGAGGAAATTTCCATTAAGCACTATATTCAAATTGAATAGCCAGATTTTCCTAAAATTTTGTGCAAATGTCCCACCATGAGAGGAGAGGGATATTGTATGTTCAGCTCATAACACGCCTATCAATTACTCTAATGAGCTTTTCAATTAAATTTGCGTTGAATACCAGAACTCCAAATTGAATAGCCCGATTGTCATAAAAAATTTGGCGAATGTCACAAGACAGGAGAGGGATATTATCTGTTTAGGGTCATTCCATGTCCCCACTCGACCCCCTCAAATGTTGTTGACACTATCAAAATAACCCAATCAGCATTGTGTGAAATATGAACACTCACAAAAGATTAGCCTCATATGACATTTTGTTTTCGCGATATAGCCTCCTGAAAGTTGTTAAAAAAATTCATGAAAATGCCTGAATGTGTTTATTCTGACTTTGAAAGCTTATAACTTGGGATTGGGAGCCTCTATAAAGAGATTTTTTTGAGGAGTGGGTCTAATATATCTGTTTTAAGTGGTGTAAATTTCAAAAATAGTTATTTATCTACATGGGGATACGTATTGGAGATAGAAGGGCAATTTTCACCCAGACCCAACTTTGGATGGACAACATCCCTTTACAAATGACTGGATTAATACTTATTTGTGGCGATAAGACAACCACCTGTACATTAAACATCTGATATGAGATGCATATACCCACTCATAAGCACA
Organism: Mopalia swanii; assembly: GCA_030265315.1. Taxonomy (NCBI): domain Eukaryota; kingdom Metazoa; phylum Mollusca; class Polyplacophora; order Chitonida; family Mopaliidae; genus Mopalia; species Mopalia swanii. Next base: position 1,667 of record JARDVA010132719.1, on the reverse strand, counting down.
CGGTGACCTCGGAAATCACCCATATCATGTGCGACTGAACAAAGTGGCTACTTTTGGTACATATTATATATAACTATATATAACAAGTAATACGGTGCTATATATATGCCCCCTCTAGTAAGAGGGGGGGCATATAGGTTTTACTTTTTCTGTCCGGGCTGTATCTTGGTTACTACTTCACTTAGGCTTTTGAAACTTGCTTTATGCTTTCTTCTATGTACGCAGATGTGCAACGTAGAAAAACAGTCACGGAATTATGCAAATTTCCCCATTAATTCTGCAAATTGGCTTCGCTTGTCCGGGCTGTATCATGATTACTATTTCACTTAGGCATTTGCATAGTGCATTCTTCTATGTACGCAAATGTGCAATGTAGAAAAGATCACACAATTATGCAAATTTCACCATAAATTATGCAAATTGGCTCCGTTTGTCCGGAAAGCTTGTCCGGGCTGTATCTTGGTTACTATTTCACTTTGGCTTTTGAAATTTGTATAGTGCAATCTTCCATGTTTGCAGATGTGCAACGTAAAAAAACAAGTGTAGAATCACTATAGCTGCGACATTAAGCTCTTTACTGGACAAGGGCTTAGAATGTTAGCAAATTAAGTATTGCAAAATGTGATATCTAAGAAGTGCTCTATGTTGCTTTAAAGTGAAACTGCGGGCTGCAATAAAATGCATATAGGTAAAACAGCCATCATTTCTTGTGTTGAATTAGGCTCTCTAGTGTTCTAATAGAGCTTTATCCATTTTATAATTTGATTTTCAACATTGGGTAAAGCTTGAACTCGGTAAAATTCATTCACGCGGCCATGTCTTGGTACTTGTATCACTAAACAGAAGAGCTCCATAAATATTGACCAATTAAATATCTTTCTTTTCAAAATAAGTGCCTAACGTACGTCGAGACCTATAGACTATTTATAGAATGGCTGAGCTTGGACGGTTCACACATGTTATTAACCCGTAACACAGAAGAGTGTGAGTCGCGTGACGTCATAATGTCAGCTGCCAGTGTCCGTAGGTTAGTATATATCTGTAACTCTCAGGTTATTTTATAAAATTAATAAACGATAAGTCGATGCCATATTTAATGGTAACCTTCCAATTGATATATGGGTTATTGCAGCCCGGAGTATCGCTTTAAGGAATGTCGGCTGTATAGCGGTTGATCATTGCTGCCTCAAATCAATGTGTCAAAAAAGGGACAGATCCAGACATTTGTTGCCATGGAAACCTGAAATTTGTTTGGTATCTCATTTTCACTATGAGTGTAGCTTATCATCATATTAAGCTGCATTCCAAATTTGAACTCTCTATCATAAGTGGTGTGGCTTCTATCCTGCACGTCGTCATGTCAAAAAAAGGGACAGATTCGGACATATTTGTTGCGATGGAAACCTGAAATTTGTTTGGAATGATCCCATTTTCAATAGGAGTGTACTTTAGCATCCTATTAAGCTGCATTCCAAATTTGAACTCGCTATCTTAAGCGGTGTGACTTCTATCCTGTTCACGTCGTCATGACAAAAAAAGTGACTGATTCGGACATTTGTTGCCATGGAAACCTGAAATTTGTTCGGAATGATACCATTTTCAATAGGAGTGTAGTTTAGCATCATATTGAGCTGCATTCCAAATTTGAACTTTCTATCTTAAGCGGT
>JARDVA010132497.1:0-11061 GCA_030265315.1 Mopalia swanii | reverse complement strand
GTTGAAAAATTGCCTATCGGCAGAAAATGAAGTGCTAGAATTCGGGCAGAAACCATCCGGCTGTACACTGACAATGCACTGAATCACAATTTTTAAACTTAAAATGAAAGGACTTCTAATTGGAATTTTTGTATAATTGTTTCACCAAATACAGACTAATAATGTGAATTTTTGTATTAACAAATATAAAAAAAACAGACAAATTTTGACCTCGAAGGGGCCGACCTACCTTAATTCACATCTATAAGCCCTTTTCTACTTTACAAACCAAACAAGAAAACAGGTAGAAATTGACAAGGGACAGGTAGAAAATAAAGTTACCCGTCTCCTAGGACAGGTGTAAATTTTTAAACATTTCGACCCCTGCTGCTGTCATATAAGTAAAATTTTGTCGAGAACAGCAAACACTTATCAAACAATTTAATCTTACAGTTCATATTGAGTTGGCTCCCTTTGTCTTTTGCAGTACTTGGAGCATCCAGTTGCCCTAACACTCTCAGACTCAATGGGCAACAGGAAGCCAATCTATTTTGTTATAGCATCTTGTGATTGTCCTGTCTTGTCTTGTTTATTTCCTGTATGATTTCCGGTTAATAGCCAAGGCAAACAAACAATTTTAAATCCAGTTTATCCCCCGTATGGGCCAAGTGGAATACATTTGTAACTTGAAAAATTTTGTAAAATCACAGCAACTACATTTGATAAACAAAAATCTGATATATTAACTGTATTATTTTTGTTACAACTTCAGGCAGAAACTACAATGTTTGATTTGATAAGTAGTAAACCAATAAAACGACCCCAAACAGCTTTCATCCTTTACTCAAAAGAAGTTCGACCTAAAGGTAAGTCTTTATCATTTCCATGTTGCAGTAGGAAGTCAGGGTTTCCGGCCAGAGCCCCCTTCACTCCATCAATTATGGTCCTGAATCTTTTCTGGACTCAAACACTGTTGTTATAATTCTTCTAAGGCTTTCCATGTAACAGTCAACCGCCAGGTGAAAGGCATCGTGCCGTCAGGTGTTTCAAAGAAGTTATTTCCCACAAAAAACGATAGGAAAGACAAGAAAGGGGGAGTCCTCTAAATAACAGAAAAGCTTGATCTTCTACCTGCTAGGGCTTTCACAACGTTACATGTATATGTATCGATTTATAGTGATAGTAAATTCGTAAATTTGCTGATCAATTGATATCCATAAAACTAAATAGTGTTTTGTTTTTCTAATTTTTTAGTTCATTATATTTCACATTGCATGAGTTCACTCCTGTAATTTATTTAAAAAACTACAGGTGAGTGGTGTTAGCTCATTTCTAAAATTTTAATAGAAAGTCCTGATTTCTAAAAAGTAACCACACTGACTCTGCAGGGTTTTCATTATCTTTGTATGTAGGTGGCTTATTCATGAAAGTAGTAGGCGGACAACAAAAGGCTGTGTGCTGCCTAGGCCCTGGGAGCTCTGAGGGTGCTAGAGGCCTGGAGAAGCATTCTGAGCGATTTTAGACCTAAAAATGAGGATCAACCTTTTACTTTTTACTATTTTTTAAAATAAGTTTTAATAAAATAAATTGAAAATAAAATGATTCCGAGCAAATTTAGAATTGAATATTTACTCAAATGTATTGCAGGTACCGAAAAAATACATATATATGAGCTGATGAGAATGGTTAAACACCAAACAATCAATCCCTTTATATTTCAGATTTGAATCTGTTATTTCACAAACTAAAATGTACAGGTACTAGTCTACCTTATGCTAGAAGAGTTAAAATCAAAATCCTAAAATAAATTGGAATATATAAATGAATTCAATTTATTACTACCATGATAAGCGTAAATCTATCTCTTGAATTTTTTTGTTAATTCAAAATAATTACTGAAATATATATACATTGCAGCATTGAGTACTGTTGGTTTTTTAGCTGTGGTTGTAAAGCCAAACGTTTTAATATGTCTTCTAAATTCTTAGACATTCTGTGACAACAGGCTGAGTGTAACTCTGAGACCCCTAGCTAGGAATTGAGAGGGGTTTGTGGGAAAAGAAATGAGGACCATTATTCTAAATTTTTGAGAAATGAAAATCAAAATTTTCGTCAGTCTTACAATTGAGTTTGATAAAAAAGGCCTATATAGATAAAAACAAATCTGAATTTGTTTGGCATATTCAACAAACATATATATCTGTTTAACAATCAAAACTGTGAACATTTGCTTATTCTTCATCTTGTAAAAAAAAATCGAAAAAAGTGTACATTTTTATTGCAGAAAACAAATCACAATAAAGATTCAGCTTTTCTCTTAGGCCTTTGGACTGTTCAAGCCTGGTAAAAAAATGAAAAACTCTTTGATAAGATAACAACTGTGAAATTTGGTATACAATCAGGGGCGGATCCAGCATTTTGAGAAAGGGGGGGGCTAAAGCCAACTTCACAGGATCGAGTCTGTCTGTCAGCCCTCAGGTATATGAGTGAATCACAAGATGTGGCTCCGGCAATCGAGGGGTGGTTTTTATGAGGTTTCCTCTTGGTTTTCCACCATACTAGGGCAAGGAACAGTGTGAAGTGGACAATCCGTCGTCATATAAGTGAAATACCTTTAAGTACGACGTTAAACCCCAATCAAACAAACAAACAAATATTTACTGCACTATGTAAATGTGTCCTTTGCTTGTCTTCAATGCGACATGTTCTTTCGCCCTCTGGTTTAGGGCAGTTTGTTTGAAGGGAAGCACTACTGTCTGTACTTAGAACTATTAAAATTAACTTTCCAACATTATGGATTGATTGATTGATTGATTGGTGTTTTAAGCTGTGCTTAAGGGTATTTCGCTTATATGACAGCGATGTATTCCAGTAATAATTGACACTAGCACAATCATAAAATGGGACGTGTTTTGATAATGTTAGAAAGGTAATGTTCCTCCAGTGTTAAGTTTTGTCACTCTTAAAACAAGCTTCACATTGGTTGTGCTAGTCTCAATTGTTGTTGAAATACATCACTGTTGTATCAAGTGAAATATCCTTAGGCATGGCGTAAAACACCAATAAATTTATCAATCCGTGTTCGTTCTTTGCACCATTGCATCAGGGAGGGGTTTTTTTTTCACCCTTTGAGATGAAAAGCTGTTACAATAGATTGTAAGTAAAAGTCCTAAATTTATTTGAATTCTTAAACATATATAAACACACATTTGTTAATTTGTTTTATAAGTTGTACAAGACAACCCAAATCTGACCTTCCAAGATACAGCACGGTTGATTGGTCAAATGTGGCAAGCCCTATCTGGTGAGGAGAAGAAGAAATATGAACAACTAAGCTCAAAGGATGTAGAAAGGTAACTCTCTTGCTATTTGGTCAGCTTGTCGCCTACTTATCCTAATGAGATGTGCCATTCACAGGTTCTAGTCTGTCTGTAGACCATCAGGGCCCGTATTCATAAAGCTATTTAGGTATTTCTTAAAGTTAAGAAATATTTAACCAAATTTGAGCCTTTCGTTATATCATGAAAAAAGTTCATTGTGGACCAGGTCTATGAGCCCATCTGTTCACCATCAGGTAACCGTATGTCAGTCACAAGATGTGGTTCCAGCAATTGCAGGGGGCATTTTTAGGAGATTTCCTCTTAGAGAAGGCAACACAGAGCCAATCTGATGTGGGTTATTTGCTGTGTATAGGAATTTTCCTGTCTTGTCATTGTTTATTGTCCGACGTGTCGAGGTTGGTTACTTTCACCCACTGGACACACCATTTTAGAGTGAACTCTTGCAAAAATCCTTGACAACCATTCTAATCAAGGTAAACCCACAAAAAAGTTTCATATTATTAGATTTGAGTGCTCTTTTTTATCAATGTTTCAGGTACAAACATGAAATTTCTGCTTCGAAGCAATCACCTATCAAAGGAGAGAAAAAACAGGTACTGTTAAATTAAATAAGCTAATAAACATGTTTGTCCCAACATTTTTGCAGATAGATTACACAAACCAATTGCAGCAAAGATATATGTAGGTACAGTACAGACTAGAAATGCGTCGATTTCTGACACAGCAAAATAAAAAGACGCCAGTTAGCGCGACTCACATGCCTCTGCTGTGCCGCTCGTTTAAAAAAAAAGACGCGATCACGAAAACAACAAAACTCGCCTACTTTGCAAGTAGACACGAGTACCGAAAAAATCAGCTCGTCAGAATTTCATTCCATCGCGTATTTATTCTGAACAGGCCAGCATGTGATAAATGGTTTACTTTTGGCGGGACAAGGCAGTCTCGTGAGTCAGCCTTTTGGAGTGAACCAATCGAAAACCGCGAACGAACTAGCATGACACGATATTCAGAGCATATGAGGATTTCGGAAAAACATGTCAAAAATAGATGCAGACGCATATGAAATAAAAAGTGGCGCATCGGGCTATGAGAGTGTGCGCGACTATTTGCAAAAAGGTATAATCACGATTTTGTTTTCATCTTGACGCGTCGGAGATGCACTAGAGCGCTGAGTGGCGCGTTTTATTCTGCGTTTTAGGCGAGCTTTTGTTATTGTTTTAGGTGCGTCTGAAGTTGCTGCTAGTCTGTACTGTATATGCCAAGTACAAACTGTAGTAAAGCAAGAGGTGACTATTTTAACCCCATATTTTAATAGAGGGTTTAGATTTTAGGTTCCGGGTGTGTTTCAAGTTAATCATGGGCATATTTTTACATCAGTAGACCCATCATTCTGTTGAAAGAGGGGGAAGCAAATTCTCCTTATTTTGTTTATGTTTAACTTGGTAAGTTATTGTCCGTTATTTATTCAACTGAAATGGAGTCAGATAACATTCATGAGTCCCTCTGTCGACCATCTGGTATATGAGTGAGCCTCACAATGTGGCTCTGGCAATAAGGGAGGGTGGTTTTTACTTACACGGTTTCCTCTCGGTTTCCCACTAAGAAACAGTGCGAAGTCATAGAAGTGAAATACCCTTGAGTACGACGTTGAATCCCAATCAAACAAACAAACAAGCTATTTTCCTAACCATTTTACTTTCCTTTTCAGATGTCAAGAAGATCAAGTCTATCCATCAAAGACTGCTTAATGAATATGATGTCACCGCGACCCTCAAAACCTGGTCATCCTATTAAATCACCACGACCTTCAAACTCTGTTCACCCATCACCACCACGGGTTTCAATTAAGAGCGTAGATGTGAAGTTTGATATGGACCACCTTAAAGAACTTTACTCACAAGGCCTCGGAACCAGGTACATTTTCATTTTGCATATAAGCTATGCTTATTGGTAAACATTTTGTCTTTTGGTCAATATATTTTAGCCAACATTTATTCCAACATTATTGAAATGCTTCACATCTTGGTTGTGCTAGTGTCAATTATTGTTGAATACACTGCTGTCATATAGGTGAAATACCCTTAAGCACAGCATAAAACACCAATCAATCAATATATTTTATGTTGTGATTTTGTGTTGCTAGTGGTGTCAAATTTGTTTTCGCTACTCTTTTGTGAACACAGGCCAGTGGCCTTGTTAAGTGGTTAGCATGTGCGCACACTTATCGTACTTCAATGAACTATTCACAAGATCGAATAGGTCTGTCGACCATCCGGTATATGTGGGAGCCACACGATGTGGCTCCGGTAAACGCATGGGTGGTTTTTATGAGTTTTGCTCTCTGTTTTCCACTGAGAAGCAGTGTGGAGTGGACAATGCGTCCTCAAATAAGTGAAATACCCTTGAGTACAATGTTTAACCCCAATCAAATAAACAAACAAACACACAAACAAACTTTTGTGAACACAAAGCAAAACACATCATATTTTATGTTTGTGTAACTGTAGAACAGAAGGAAAAACCTTTGCATTACTAAACTTTGATTAATAAAAAATTTGGAGGATTGGCTGCTGAGTGACAAATGTTTTTAACTTAAAAAAAGCAGATTTAAAATGATCTAACTCTCTATCTCTATGTTATTTTCTTCAGTCAAAGCCAGTTCCCTTCAGAGATGAATCTGGTTGGTTGTATCAAGTCACATGGGTCATGGGTGTGTTGTCAAGGAAACCAGCTCAGTATGATCAACACTTCCAGAATAGAGGAGACTATTTTACATTATAATCTAATGAAGAGTCATGTTTTGAAACCCGAAACTTTAGAAAATCCCATACATTTAAACTCGAGGTATGATTGTCGCCTATTTAATGTTTATTTTTCTTAAGATTTTCAGAACATCCGTTGTATTTAGTCTCTTATGGAAAGCTTGAATATTCAGGATAACATGTATGTGAATGTGGTGAAAATCCAATTATTATTTCTAAAAATATTGCAAAATGAGTAAATGTCAAAAGAAAAAAAATAGACAGCAGTTTTCATGGTTTATTTCTCGAAGTGTAATAACGAGAAGACTCAATAGATTAGTTGACAGAGTAGAATAGTCCTTGAACTAGTAAACGAGGCTCATTTTTTTAAAAAAATTATTAGAACAATCGTAGTGGATTTTTTTTGTCTATCCCACCTTGGAAAGTCTTATAAAAATGTAAAATACAATTTTAAAAAATAAAGGACTAACTTCTAAAAAATGATGCACCTCTTACCAGATCGCACTGTGCTCTTTAAATAAATAGTTTTCTAGAAATACACCTTGGAAAATGTAGAGTCTGCTTAAAACTGAAGTGCAAGAAAAAGGCAATTGAAGTTTTGCGACTTGAATATATGATCGTGGAAAAACTAAATTATAGGCTCCAATTTAACTGTTTGTAATTAGAATTTCAAATTATTTTTTTCATCAGCATATAGTTTGAATACCTCACTTTTAATCTAAACGATATCAAAAATATGGTTCATTTTGAGCCCAAGCGGTCCAGCAAGACCGTAAAGCATTTTTTTTCCAAGTTGAAGGATTATTTCAAGCATCAATGGCTACCCTATTACCGTTAAAATTAAATGATCGTCAGAACATGTAGAAGGCAAGACGCCAGGCAAAATAAGGGAAACCTTAATGGATGTATTACGGCTGACAAAGAACATGTCCTCTCAATCCACATTGAATCATATAAGGAATACCTCTGTCAATTTTTAACCAGGATCTGACTTTAAATTACACATATCATTATAATTTTTTCTATATGTGCGACCTTAATAGAATTAAGTAGTTAGAGTCAAATCATATCATCATTGCTTTGCCGTTGATTAAAATATCCCTGAGAAATGAAGTCATGCTTATATGCTCTTCCCAAAGTATCCCGCCCATTCCGGGCGGTGGCTTAGTGGTAGCGTGTGCGCTTACTAATCCTGCTTCCTGTTAAACCGTTCACCAGATCGAGTCCGCCTATCGACCAATCGCGGGGGTACTTTTTACGAGGTTTCTTCTCAGTTTTCCACCGTAGTAGGGCAAGGTGCTGTGTGAGGTGGACAATTCATCGTCATGTAAAGGGCGTTAAACTGCTATCAAACAAACAAAACAAATCCAGTCCATTTGTCTTTGTCTGGTCGGGGGCTGTTGAGTATGGAGAAATTTTCCTGCGAAATGACAGCCAAAACTGAAGGAGAAATTTCAAGCGATATTCCAGTCATAAAAAGTTAAGAAAAGACCAAGCACTCCCTTGAAGGTACTGGCCATACGGAAAGTAAGCGCAAAAACAGGAGTGCATTTGTGAGCATTGCTGGACAGGAATGATGTCTACTATTCCTGAATGATGTGCTCAATGACATGTACAGTCCAAAGAATAAGGAAACTTTGTTAAGAATATGGAAAAATATTTTCTGAGTTGAGATTTTTTTCCCAGCTACTCAAATAGTTTGGTGCCTAACTCTGAGGGTCGTGGGTTCGATTCCCAGACGGGTCTCAACCTGCAAAATTTTCTGAACTAGAATCTGTTCAAACTAAGAAAGTGTTATCGCAAAATAACGAAAATACTGTTAATCTTCACTTTCTAAAAAGTCACAGAATTATTCATTACTCAAATAGTGTCCCTTTGTGCAATTTTTTTTAAAAAAAGGTAGTACATTTTCAATCAGATTGTAATAAGAATGTCCTTTTTTGTTCTGTCTTCAGACTGGTCACTTCTGGTCATTCTCAGGATCTTTATGCGACCTTGGTTACCATAGCAACTGAGAGGTCAAGGTTGATTGAAGGTCGTTATCACATTGTAGACAAAAGAATCACAGACAATGGATTTGACCTAATATGGACCAAGGGTGAGAACATCGGATATTCTAAATCAATGAATCTTTTATCCAGTTAAATATTGAATTTGGCTATCAAATTAAAAAGAAATCTAATCTAATTTTAAAATTGAATTTCCTGATATATCTAAATTTACAAGACAGTATTAAGTTTTAAAAATGTGAATAAACGATTTAACATAGAATGTGTCCAAGAGTTAAGTAGAAATTAATAATATCGTGCTAGAACTGTTCTCTGTGAGAACATTGACCCGAACAACAATCACATATGGATGTTAATTGTCCAAGTCCAACAACCTCAGGGTGCCATCATTCGCACTCTTGCTCTCTGATCTAGGGGTCAAAACCATGCCTGTTGTTGTACTTTTTGTTCTTGGTTCAATGGTTAGCGTGTCGGTCTGCTGGTGGATCGTTGATGTGCCGATCATGGGTTCCAATCCCTTTGTCCACCTAATTATATGAGAGAGTCCCACAATTTGTCTCCTGCAATCATGGGGATGACTTTTATCAGTGTTCCTGTCAGTTCAAGGGATGCTGAGGGTTGGACAGTTCGTGGGCTGACGACCAAATAGTTCTATGTCCACTTTTATGAATTTTAAGTAACATCTCATAAGGCGAAGTAATTCCATGAGGAAATGCTAAAGTAATTTATGGTTGTCAGTAGATTATCATGGCATGGGTAACTTTCAAGCTCGATTTTCTCAGCTCAAGGAAAAGTGGACATAGAACTATTTGGTCCTCAGCCCACGAGTTGCTCATATGAATTAATAAGCTGTTAAACCCCAACCAAACACACACTGGCATTATATTATTGGCCATTATGTTTGATTGATTCTTTATTCACTTAGTTTTTCACAAATATAATACAGCAATTTCAACAAAAAAAATAAGCAGGAATAAAACCTCAAAGGGCCCAAAACTGGAACAAAACATGATTTATTACCTAACCCTTATATTAACCATATGCTTAAAAGTAACACCGGACGTAAGTAAAAATAAAAACAATCCGAAACTAAATGAAACTAGGAAGCCCTTACTCTATCCCTTACAGCCTAACCATTAACCAGGTGTTCAGAATCAAGTGGAATCTTACATGACAGACGCTGTCACACACTGTGTCATTTTGCTATAAATTTTTCAATGGCAGGAGAAAATGGTGATTGCTTGAACATTCAAATTGTGGGAATATCAGCAGCTGTTCCAGGCTATGGTGTCTCAGACTTACAAGAGATTTTGGAACAAGTGACCTTGACCTCTGCCAATGCTGTATCACAATGTCGACCTTTCAAGGTCATCAGTTATCTCAAGGTATACTTTTTATAATCAGAACCACCAACTGATTTAAATAATAAATTGAATATTATGAGGGGTACAAAATGGTGGCAGTTTGTTTGTGGAATAGTCTGGGAACGCATCTGATTGCAGCAAGACGCTTGCCAATGTGATTGTGTTTTATAATGTACCTATGTTACGTTAGAGATTTCTTCAATCAAATCAGGCCTGTCCACTTGTACAAATCCTACTTCAATTTACCACTCATGGGTTTATGGGGCCTGTGGCCGTGGCTCAGTGTGCTTGCTAATCTGACTTCAATGTACCATTCACAGGATCGAGTCCATCTGTTGACCATCAGGTATATGAGTGAGTCACATAATGTGGCTTCGGCAATCGCGGGGGTGGTTTTTACGAGGTTTCTTCTCTGTTTTCCACCCTAATTGGGCCGGGCACATTGTTAAGTGGACAATCCGTCGTCATATAAGTGAAATACCCTTGAGTACGACGTTAAACCCCAATCAAAACAAACAAACAATCAATCAAATCAAGTACAACATGTTACCCTAAACAAATCAAACAATCTGTCAGGGCAACTATTTTGACATGTTGTGGCTTCACACTATTAAACACCAATCAATGCAGAAAGAAAAGAAGTTGCTTTTTTTATCCTATTTTTAATTGGAATTTACCTAGGCATCAACCTCATGGCTGGGGCTTAGCCAGAAATCAAAAGTATGGTGTCCAAAATGGTCATTTAGCCTAAGTTTTTAAGTAACTGGGTGTCCGATTTTATAAGTTTCCCTCTCCTCACATTTTAAAGTTTGTCAAAACACAGGGTGTCCAAATGAGGCAATTGTTCACTTCAGGGTGTCCATTTGGACGGATGGACACCTCTCTGCATAAGCAATTGTGGCCAAGTAGTATCTTACTAAGTTTCTTTTATCATTTCAGAGTGAGGCAGTTCGAATCATGAGAAATTCACCAATCAAAACACAGCGTGAGGATGTTGAGGAATTGTTGGAAGAATTAGCCAATCAAATTCCTGGAAATTGTGTCGCATGTCTACATGACAAACCTTTCTATCATCAGCTGCACGATCTTTCAAATTTCAACTTTTCACAAACCCAATCTACCCAGGGGTGAAAATAGTGTACATTTGATGCTAGCTTTCAATAAAATATTATAAGAAACTTACAAATTAAAAGTAAATTGCATTTTTAATTTACCTGTAAAAATATTTGTACATTATGCTAAAATGCTTATAATATAACAATGAAGTGGATGCCTTTAAGAATGACAGTAAATGTTTTTAGCCCACAGTCATTCTGCCTGTGGGCTATTCTCATCACTCTCCTTGGTCCGTCCGTCCGTCTGTCTGTCTGTCTCATAACAATTCTTGTTATCAGTATATTTCAGAAACTACTACTATGATAACTTCCATATTTTATTCAGCCCTGGTAATTAGGATTTGACACCTCGCCAAAAAAATTGCTGAGGCAGAACGATTTCGCCTCGGCAAAAACACTTCTGCCTCGGCAATGTTTTAAAATGTGTTTTGGGGGTAAATTTAACAACAAAAACAACCACATATGTTTAAATATACTTTCATTAAACCATT
>JARDVA010132054.1:0-11067 GCA_030265315.1 Mopalia swanii | reverse complement strand
AGTTTAACATGCAGTGCGGACAGACTATTTAGCCGTGGTCGAAGTTAACGCGAGAAGAGTCTGTCCACGCGAGACTATGTACCAGTGAGCTCTGAAGTTTGGATATATATGTGACTGGAAAACAACACATTCCATTAATTTTTTTTTTAAATTTGGTATCGCAATATTAAAATTCTTTATTATGGTGTAGGCATAAAGGCCTGTTACGAACTGCAATTGTATCCTAACACTGCTAACGAGATTTAAAAAAAACTCTAAAACATCATCGATATATATAGGCAAATCTAAAAAGTCGCGATGAATTACATTTAAAGCTGATTTCGGTTTTGACCAGACACTTTCGCATCATAACATAGTCATGGATATAAATATAACATGGATAATCAAATATCGATTTTATCAACGATATTTTAAGCGATATTCCGCCACTTTCTATAAGCAATGGTAATTTTTAAAATCGACTCAAAAACGTTATTTAAAATGTCAATTGCAACCACTTAGGTTTTCAAACAGCTCTATAATCTAACAGAGTGGAATCTTGAGCACAGATCGGAACACGCTCGTGGATATGGATAGCATTCTCACTCTTTAAATAACATTCAGTTTTCTTCCAGGGACTCGAGTCGACTAAGCGGACTATACTCAAGGACTGTTATAACATCCTGGACGAAGAAAATGATAGTGACAAGCACATGTAATTGATATATTTTGAATAAGTATAGAGAGGGAAATTTGCTATATTTATACTCTTGTGAGTAAGGCAGATTGTATGGAAGTTGGTTTTGGCTAAAAAAAATTGCTGCTGCTTAAGTAATGTCACGAAAATTGAACAGCAGACAGTTGTTAACAGCCTATACCTAAGCTTGTTTCGTGAAATACATGCATGAGCAGTGTGATAATCAACACTGTTTAACTGGGAGAAACCTGTGGATTAACCCACGCCAGCATCGACAGAGTGTGGCCAACAAACCACAATATCGCATACTTTCCTTTCATTAATGGACCAAAATGTTATAACGTAGACTCGACGGTTTACGATAACAAAGATACATAAATGACGTCCAACATTTTAACTGAACGTAAACAACAGTATCAACTAGTGCAACGTCTCTTACACGAGGGGGCAAACATGTGTTTTGTAATAACGGCGAATCCGGTAAATGACGTAGGTAAACGTAATGCTTTGGGGTTTCGAGATGGTTGGTTGAAATTCCACTATTGCAATGTTGACTGTCAATTATAGTCAGCGTTGTAGAGTAATAAAGCATATTATTCAGCTTTAGTTAAACACAAGTTCTCTATTCTTTTATTGAATCTATCCTAATGTTATGATATTTTCAGAAAACTTAGTCCTTTGTCCCATTCATCAAAATAAAAATTAAAAAAAACTTTTTATTATTTTGATTGGGTTTTGGGCACGAACCTCTCCATTTAGCTCTACATATCCTGTGAGGGACTTAAAGGCCTTCTGGGAGCCATTTTCAATAGAGTAGAAGTCGATTGGTCTGAGATAAAAGATGCTCAAAGTTCACTTACCGCCCAATGTATTGCGTCGAAGAGAATAATTTACAAAACGGTCTATGTTTGAACAATTATTTGGAACAACGTCCATCAAAGCTTTTGGTCGTTACTAATTGAGCGGCCGTTGAATTTGAAGTAATAGATAATCCAGCGCAGTCGTTGCTGTTTCACATAATAAATTACCATTTTTGATGTTGCGGATAATCAAGGTCCGGTTTGCTGTTACAGATATCCAACACCGCTATTGCTTGAAATTGGGACTCAGGGAAAGTCATGTTTTACGTGATTGCCCATGTTTGTAGGAAGACACCAATATATAGGACTGGCTCTCCAGAAAGTACATGTATTTATTTTTGTACCATACATTTAGTAATTAAGGTAACCACACTTTTATGACCGTCGTGCAGCTTGTACGCCCTGATCCGCATGGAAACCCCATGAGGAATAGTCTGTGATACAAATATTGTCCGTCGAGCCCCAGTATGGGCTATTTTATTCACTTTAAACGGCTAGAAAATAGTTCTTGTCGCAAGACGATCGTTGTTAGCTTTCCGAGTTACCTCCCCTGATACAACCGCTACCATGATAACGTGGGTTCCAGCAACATCAAAGCGTTAAATGACGCAACACAAAAGGGCCACCAAAACCATGTTTCCCATTTTTTATTAAAATTCAGCGTCTGTAAAGCAGATATATTTGGAACTATGTTAATGTCGACCAAAATAAGATTTTAAAGTAAGTTTTATTAAATTTAGAAATTTGAAATGAATGCAACTTTGTTTTTTAAATTACCCGTGAAATCTTGAGCCACGAAAACGTCTGACGTGGAGTGCGGGTGTACGAATCTGATCGATGAAGTCTTCTTATAGACACCTTTAAAACTGCTTTCATTAGAGCTCTGTCCCAATTCATGCTGGTAAAGTACAGTGTATATCGACCAGTGTAAGAGCCAAACTCTGTAGCCGGACAGAGGTACTTAAGCATGGACTCTTTACAAGCTACGCCCAAACATTATTCACTATCCAGTTAGTAACTTTTTTTAGAACTAGGGCCAATCAATCATACTGCGTGTTCCTCTTTGTTATTCAAATTTTCGTTAATTGCTAATTTATATGTTTACCACAGTATCGTATTATCCGTCAAAGTATCATTGATTATTTTAGGGAACTCATACGCAAAACAAATCGATTAACTGACGTGGGAAAATAAAAGTGTTTATTCATTGGAGATCGCGTTTCCCTTTTTACAATACGTCATTCTATTGGCGCTGTATATAGGATAGCTGACTTTACATATATAGGTTTGACGCAAATAAATTTGTGTGTACATTTAGCACATGGTTAAATCGAACGACCGTGTTAGTGGAACAAATTGTCTGACGTCATTAAATTGTACTTATTATGCTTACCGTTGCTACTCACTTATTCCATATTATACCGGATGAATCATTTCATTTGGAAGCAATTTCTGTTATTTGAAAATACATCAATACGATCAGCTCAGACACCAGATAAGTGTTTATGGTAAAGGTTATAGCAGCTTTCGATATTGAAATCAAATAAAGATTTGGCATCCTACAGACAAACGTGAGACATCATTTACTAGAGGTCCGCGTAGTTTTAATGTGATGAATACTTTAGCAGTGATTTAGATTGATGCACAAGTGGTAAAGTGGTATCAAGATTGGAAACAATATATAGCTGTTTGTCATAGCAGCTATAGAACTACACGCTAATAAACACCTGCTTGTGAATTTGGCCTATTGGATCTTCCATATATTTATTCTTAAGGTCTAAAATAGAATGAACAAGATTGCGAGTATAAGTTGATTATAGATGGACATACAAATTGTAAGAGAAATTAGCAATTTTAGATGCAATCACATAGTGAAATCTTTTTTGGCAACTGAGTACTAGTATATGTTCTAAATTTGGCAAATGGACACAAATGCACTGATTGTTGTAGCATTGTCACTCCCGTGTCTATCGTGAGGAGAGTGGTACCAATGGTTGCGGATCCATTGCTTTGTGTAAAATTGCATCCCTGGACAAACTTGACATTTGGGTAATACATTGTTACGTTCGTTTCCTCACTGTAATACTTTGACAAGAAAGTACCGAGATGTCCATGACTTGTTGTTTACCTTTCGGAATGTGTATGTTAAGACTGATTTGCTGTTAAATGTGACAGCAGGGTATTACTGCTGTTAAGAAATCTATTTGGTGTTACTGTTATCGGTAACTAACATTTTCTTTGATTGAAGTAAATGAACTACCCGTTGCTGTCTGGTGCATTCCACCTGAATGTCATTTGACCGAATGTTGGTTTCATGTTGGTCCCTGCAGTAGCTGTTAGTGGTAGTGGAGTTACAAGACTTCATTTTGACTATTTAGTACTAAAGATTTATGCAAGTTTTATTTTATTTTTTCGTTTAGATCGACATCGTTTGCTTTTCATTTTCTCCTGAATTTAAACGGGGAAGGGGATGCCATCATTTGGCGAATAAAGTTTCGGAAATTATTTGCCATTCCAGAAGTCTTTCCGATTCTTCTTTCAAGGATGGAATTCTATCACGTAAAGGCATAAAAGTCTACTGCATACTTATTTCAATATCCACAAATCTTAGCTAAAACTACAGTGCCAGCCATACAAAATACCAGTTTTCTTTTTTTGTTTATTGAAATCTAAGGAGACAAAATATGTAACTGTATATAAGCCGATAACATTGAAGTTTAAGTTAACCCAATAGAGATGTGTCTTGTTCCTTGATAGAGTGCGACCTATATAGAATCATCAATTAATCTGAACCCAGGCTGGTGGTGTGTGAGTTGTTGATCAACTGGAGAGCTTCCGTCTAGTCGTTTAACTATATCAAGACACAACCGTTCGCTTTCAAAGCTGTATGGATTGGCGGGATTTGGAGTAGCGAGCAATTATTGGCTTAGTTGGTGATTTATCGTGTGTTTGGCGAGATCGCGGGCTAATCAACCAGTGATTTCCGCCACTCCGATCGCTCTAATGAGATCCCGCTTTGATTCTAACTAACGCTTGCAAACAAGATGAATCGCACACGCTGTGTTTTTGATCGGCGCTATTGCTCTAGAGTGCAAACTGTTAGACGATCAGGCCTTGTGTATGTGCGACTACTGATCGGAATCAATGGCCTTTTACTAAGTCCAATGCATCCTTCTTGAAGCCGAGACCACACCAAAACTGTAACAGATTGTATTTAATCAAACCATCACAGAGAGAAACAAGTCAATGGATACAGAATGGCTGGAGCCCTCTCATAAGAAAGAATTACCTACATCCAATATAATCGACAATCGATATTAACCATTGACTAGTTTTCCATATATTTCCTTCCTAACTTAGTTCATTGTGTGTCATTGCTGAATGACAAATTTATGTTACCCATTAGAGTAGTTACTCTATACTGGGTTATGTAACCAGCCAGACGTCCACAATAAATGTTTATTACATATAATAATAATTCTTTTCCATAGAAATTGACTACAGATGTACATACAGTGCTGGTTCTAACCAGATTTAAAGCGCTTTAACGCTCTGCTATAGCTCTAGAACGCCCTATGTAACACGTTTTGCCACAATATCTCAAGGGTACACTTTAACACCACTATTCTGGAATGTTCCAACGAGCACATTTTTTGCGATTACTAACCTTTTCTTAAACTGATTAGGACTTTTCCGCATAAGTTCATTAAAGGACAAAATTACATTCAGGGCAAACATGAGGGTTGTCCAACAATCGTACTTGTTATTCAACCACCATCTAATGTGTTTTACATAACTCGCATGTAAGACCCAAATTGCCGATGGTTGAGTATTTGAAAGGATTATACATTAACACAACAAAACGCTGCATTATAAGTAAGGCATAGTGTTCGGAAAAAGATAACTGCATGAAAAGGCTGTGTGTTATCAAATGTCTACATTCGGATTTACACTTTTTATTTTATTCGTGCCTTAAGTCAGCACGACGGCGAACAAGTTATTTCAGATATCGAACGGTTCTTACAGATATTGCAAACAAATCAAGGAAATAAGCTGCATTGAATACGGAAATAATATTTTGGTTTCAAAACATAGTTTATTATCAGCAATGGTTTAAGGCTGAATCAAAAATGAGGTATGGAAAATACGGAAATCTTGTTGCAGTCGCTGGTTAGGGTGAGGGTTAGGGATTAGGGCCTTATCCTTTGGGTACTTTAGATTCATATATATAACACATGGCCAAAAATAGAACCGGTAATCACCATCTTAAGCGGATTGCCTTTATCTCATAAAAAATCCTTTTACTGGTTCGTCTTGGGGTCAGACTGAGAATGTTGTAAGACCAGCTGTACCTAATCTGACTGGACTTTATGCTTATATTGGTTTGGCTAAGCGAAGTTTTGGTGCTGTGGGGTGAACAAGCTTAAACGAGGCTATCTGCAATCATCAAATTGCAACAATAAATGCATTATCGATATCGATAATTATTTTTATAACGATATAACGATTTATCTATCGCTATTGGCAACTGTTAACGTTTAATCGATATCAATTAAGAATTATTTTATAGGTACCAATAGTTCGTCAATCGATACCGTTAAAAGTAATGTCGGTATCACCAAAGCCATCGAGTGACTGTTCTGCGGTCGAACTTGGCCAGATGGTTAAAATGCCGCCAAATTTGTACACTACTGTTTTTGCGTCGATTATGTCTCAATGCAATATTGGCACTCACTTATTACCTTACCGACGCTGGGG
The DNA here is from genome assembly GCA_030265315.1 of Mopalia swanii. NCBI lineage: Eukaryota > Metazoa > Mollusca > Polyplacophora > Chitonida > Mopaliidae > Mopalia > Mopalia swanii. The sequence continues at coordinate 4,773 of JARDVA010132054.1, read as the reverse complement.
GACATTTTTAAAAAGTAATGTTTTAATGAAAACTCACTGGAAACCATATAGTCCGAACACTGCCTGTTCGCCGATTTGAACAAGCCGTACTTGGATGACGTATATATACTATACATCCAGTTTAGCAAGTTGGACTGTCTACGTGTACGTAGAAAAAATTGATAAAGGACTGAAAAATTAAAATTTAGAATTTTCACCTGAAATGAAGATGTCGGATTTTTTCTGTGAATATAATTATGCTCCAATCTTTCGAAATTAGTTGTATTACGAAAATCGCATCTCACATGGTCGACGTTTGCCCACGTCATTGTTTATTTACATAGCTCAGAGAAGAAATTTGCCAATTGTGAACAATTTAACCAAATCTGTTGACTTATTATCGGAGCGTATTGAAATACATGATGTAAAGATCAAGGTCAGCATGATCACACAGAACCCCTAACGAGTGAGACATGACAGTATTTAGGTTAGGGACAACTGTCAAACGCATTTTCTCCATCCCAGCGAATTTAGCTACAAATATTGATCCTTACTTTTGCTAAGTTAAAACATACCTCTGTTTTAACATGTTTTTCAGGTCTGTCCACCAGATTAATTGCAACACGATTCATTATTTGACATATCTCAACTAATGTAACAACGGTAAGCCAGCGTAGTTTACATCCTTATCTTAACAGGGAGAGAAGACACAACTCGCCAAAACAATATCAGTGCTGTTAAAGCGACACATAACATCGCCAACCAATGGCAAAAAAATGAAAACTGAAAACGATCATATGAAAAAAATATTTAAATTAGTAATTCTTTGTATTTATTTGTTACGACAAAAATGATGATTATATCTTTGATATGACCGGGATTAGCTTGCATTTTCTTTTTCGTAACTCAAAAAATCCGTCTTGTGGTCTTAGTCAAAGGCTTGTTTAACATAGGAAAGTATTAGGTTTAAAAGGTGCATTAGAGTGGTGCATTTTCAGTAAATGCTTTATCAGTGGTTCATTAATACCGGACTTCAAAATGTAAACTTTAGAAATATCCAATATAATGTTTTTTTTTTTACAGATTTCCAAAGTAGCAGCTATCAAATTAAATCATCTGTTAAAAAAAATAAGCGAGACTATTAATCATTCTTACCCCAAATTGTGGACATTTAGTTAAGCTTTACAAATCCGGAAAACATTGCACTGTCGGATGTTGATACCTAAGATAGTAGCTAAATGGAACAAAGTTAAACAAAAACAAACTTTAAGACTTCCATCCAGAAAACTGGAACATGACAAAAATGGCGTTAAGAAACTAGATAAGACTCTTAGCTTTGTCTGCGGGGTATTTATCAGTTGTTTTCGAAGCAATCAGTGAGGCTTGCTCTCTCGTGTTCATCTAGTGGTAGCTCAGCCGCGGGTCTTCACGTGATGGCCCCATCAATATATCACGAGAAGCCAGTTCATTTCGATAAAAGTATATAAAAAAAACCCCGATACATGTGTTACCAGTGACAGACGACAAATGGATGTCAGTATTTGGAGCGGTGTGATATTATCTAATACATTCACAACATAAGCCTGGATGCGCAGAGTAACAAGAAACACAAACGTTAGCTCCGTGTTGTACTGCTGGGACTACACGGGGAATCATCATCATAGTGCTGCCCATACTTAACTACCAATGTGTCGATAACACTAACACTTAAGAAACGTGAAATCAAAGACAGATGGCGAATAAGCATGTCAGTAATTAAATCAAAACAAACAATGACCGGTGCAAATATTTTTCAATAATTGGACAACCGTTATAAATAACATGTTTAACGGCTATCCATAAACTAAGTTCCTCATCCTTATACGACACCCTTACGGCTCTCTGTTTTAATCAGCCCCAGGCTTTAAGATCACTCGTAATTAGTTGTTACAAAAAGCTGATCACATTTATTTCTTCTTAATGTTCACTATTGTGCATTCTGATCAAATCTAAAAATGGATTATCTACCACCATACTTGTATGGTGTATGTCCTATAACGGATATCTTTCCTGCGACGTGGTATTAGTCAAACCTTCGTCTTATTGTTTTTACCTCCCTTTTGGATAAATATATTGGTTGTGAAATACCCTTAACCACGGCGTAAAATGTCTATAGATCCAATAGACACTGTATTTGAGCAACAAAATCTGCTTACCTCCTAACTGTGTACTCTATTATACTATTTTAGTGATAATGTTCATATAGTATATAAACCATACAACGGAAGAATAATGACCACATGCCACAGATGAAAATCAAGAGGGAATATTGCTTTGCTCTTAAAATGCGCGGTACGGTGTCACTAAAATATTTTAAGTAAAGAAAATTCCACAGTTAAAAAGTCTAAAGATGTAGACCTTACATTCAAGTTGTATTTTAGGCTTGTATTCGGAATATAATCATTCTTTGTTCTACACCAGTGGTGAATAATGCTACACACCTTTTAAATAGCAAAACCATTCATTACAGAATAAGCAAGCTAATCACAATATTCAGAATACGACACGTATATCCATCGTTATGTATGTTTTCAACATTGGATATTACCTGGTCCTTTTACATCTAATACCTTTGGTATATTAACTAAATAACTGTTCAAAGTTGTTCCATTCGGATTTCTTCTGTCCCCGTTATCTTCATGTGCTGTCGTTTTTATTGTCATATTGCCATGGTGATTTATTTAATTCTTTTTTCCAAATTCAGATTCCGTGTGTTGTTTCAGCCCCTTTTTGTTACACTTTGTAGATGAATTCAATTTTAAATGTTTGTGGTGTTTGTATGGTTGGCATTAATATATATATTTTTTAGGAATGTTTACCATTTTCCTTGGAAATGTCTCATTTAAATGATATCCGTTATTTCCAAACCCACTAGGATCATTTATGCCATTTCGACCGTTTCTTTATCAAAGTAAAGTTTATATTTGCCTATTTGTATTAGAACACTTTTTATCCTACAGTCATGCATGAAGCGGCTAGAGATCTGAGACAGCCGTGGACATACACCAGTCCTTGATATCGATGAAGTCGGTCTGCCTTTGAAAGGGCTCTGTTTTGCATAGAGCAATGACTCTTTGAGAATGCCGCTATCGGGAAAGGGAAGACAATGTGTTATCTGTTGGCTTCCACACAGAGAGAAATTCTGTTCTTCATTAACAATAACGATTTGAAAGAGGTTTGTGAGCATCATCTCAAATGTGTAGTTTAGTTTCGTCACCACGCTCATAACGATTGCACATCCAATATTGTATCTGTGAAAATATTCTACCTAATCTCCAATCCTTGAAACAGCTGTGTTTGATATTACATTTAGCTTCTGATACGATTATTATGGCGTAATCTGTAATGTATGGGTTCGGTTGTCAAATGAATGACAACAGGAGGGTAATATGTTATTTTCAGTTCCCTCAAAATTGAAAGCTGGTGTTATTGAAAGGGTAACACCTATAAGAGTCCGTTTTGTACAGCAGACAATATACAGGTTTCCAAGAATAAACAAAAGTAGCACACTAGAAAAGATGATTACTCGAATTTTCCTAAATGTATGTGCGCGCCATGGGTCCCTGCTGCCATCAGAGTTAGGGGGGACTTGAGGTCGATCTGTTTGTGATGTATTTGTATGACTTCTTCTGGATGTTCTGTCCTGTCATTGTTTACTGCCAATGACATGGTGGTGGTTTCTTTCGCCAACTGAGCTGGCTCGCCGTCATATGTGTTTACTCGTTAGCTAATATCTTTGCCTGTCCTCGAGCTATTTTCCCTCTTTAATTGGAAAGACAGGATAATAGAGCCTGACGGATGTTTTGCATTCTCAGCGTTAAGCTATGCGTTGACGGATTGGGAGATTAATAGGTTAAGTATAATACTGTTACTATGTTGTGCGTATTACACAGATATATGCCAATCGACTTCATAGAGGTACGTTCCTAAGTGCATGACAAACAGGCATTAATCAAAACCCAATTGTGTGCGAATAATTGTAATACATCCAGAATATCGCTTGCCAACGCGATTGATTGCTTGCTGAAAATAAAAATTACCCTCAGCATTTCCTCATAGACACCGCACACCTTTCCCCCTATCTGTCCGTCTCCTTATTCGGGAGGTTAACACACAGCGTCTCCTCATAAAGACCCCGCACACCTCCCCCCTATCTGTCCGGATCCATATAACGGAGGTTAACCCTCAGCTGCTCCTCATAGAGACCGCACACCTTCCCCCCTATCTGTCCGGATCCATATAACGGAGGTTAACCCTCATAGAGACCGCACATCTTTCCCCCTTTCTGTTCGTCTCCATATAAGGGAGGTTAACCCTCATAGAGATCGCACACCTTTCCCCTTTTCTGTCCCTCTCCATATTAGGGACATTAACCCTTGGCATCTCTTCATAGAGACCGCACATCTTTTCACCTTTCTGTCTGGCTCCATATTAGGGAGGTTAACCCTCAGCTTCTCTTTATAGAGATCGCACACCTTTACCCCTTTCTGTCCCTCTCCATATTAGGGAGATTAACCCTCATCTTCTCCTCATAGAGACCGCACACCTTCCCCCTACCTGTCCCTCTCCATATTATGGAGGTTAACGCTCAGCTTCTCCTCATAGAGACCGCACACCTTCCCCCTATCTGTCCTTCTCCATATTATGGAGGTTAACCCTCATCTTCTCGTCATAGAGACCGCACACCTCCCCCCTATCTGTCCTTCTCCATATTATGGAGGTTAACCCTTATCTTCTCCTCATAGAGATCGCACA
>JARDVA010131943.1:0-11068 GCA_030265315.1 Mopalia swanii | reverse complement strand
ATCAATCCCAACCTTACTTAAAGCCCATTTTGCCCGTTTATGAACATCTCGCCAATTGATGAAAACACGGCTTCCAAATCCCATTTCAAAAGCCATATTTTCCCCAATGGTCATCCAGTCAATAAGTCCAAGATCTTGATGAATAAAAGAAATCGGATGGCCACTCTTTTTTTTAAGCTCAATTGCACTTGTGATTTTTTGATTCTTAAAAAGGATATCTCCTGAATCTTTTGCGTAAATGCCGGCAAGAATTTTAATCATTGTTGATTTTCCGGCACCATTCTCTCCTAATAAAGCAAGAATTTCTCCCGGCTTAACATCAATTGAGACATTGTTGCAGGCTGTATTACCACCAAAATGTTTGGTGATATTTTTCATTTCTAATAAAGGTAATGTATTGGCGGACATTTTGAATAGACTCCTACCTTTTCTTGAAGATGGTAATTTACATATTAAAGCTGTGTAATTGTCTCCCAAATACGGTCATCTACAGGGATACCATCTTGATGATGTTTTTTAATTTTTTGCTCTAAGTGATGACCAGGTAGGCGGATATCTGAATTTCCTTCTGCGAGAGCAGCACTCATAATATAATCTTTAATTTCCTTAAGTTTAATATCTCGCTCATTGACATCAATCAATTTTTCTAAAGCAATGGCTATAAATATTTGAGATACATTATATTCGTCATCCTGTGCACTAATCCCTGCAACCGAAAGGCCGCCAGAAAGCAGTGTTGCCAGCTGATCCAACACAATAGAAAGGCTTGATCCTTTCCAAAAACCCGTTGGCATAATTCGGCGATTTTTTTCAATGATTTCGGGGTTGCGTGTCGGGTTGCCATTATCATCAAACCCTGCATCCACAGATGTTTCATTACCGGCTAATCGTGTATTTTGCAATGCCCCATAAGAAAACATCGACATGGACATATCAACCAATGTTACTTCTTCTCCAGGTACTGCAACACAAAGCGGGTTTGTGCCAATACGGGGCTCTTTTGCTCCCCATGGCGGCATCACAGCTAAAGAATTTGTCCAGCAAATACCAATATAGCCCCGTTTAGCAGCTTGCCAGCCATAATGGCCACCACGCATCCAATGATTTGTATTTTTTAAGGCGACAAGCCCTATACCAAATTCATCGGCAAGCTTTGTTGCTTGTTTCATCATTGCTTCGGCATTTAAATTACCAATGCCGCGCTGGCCATCCCAACGCTCAATCGCACCAAGGGATAGTATTTTTTTTGGGTCATTTTGGGGGATAATATGCCCCGCATCAAGCTGGCGAATAAAAACAGGAAATCGATTAACACCATGAGAATAAACGCCTGAGGCCGTCGTATCGGCAAAAATTGTAGCACAAGCTTCAGCTTTATCTTCCGAAACATGACGTGATAATAAAATAGCCTTTAATTTGTTTTTGAGTTCGTCATAGGTCACTTGCATCTATATATCCGATCTTAATTTTATATGAAACATCATTATTTATGAAATAGGATTGTTTGTGTATATTAATATATTAGATTATCACATTTAATTTCTTAGCAAGTCAAGGTAAAAAGAAAAAATGTTTACTAGTGTAAAATTAAATGCTATGTTTTTTTCATAAAACGCATATATTTTCACTTTATAAAAACTTCATTTTGTAAAAAGGGTCGCATCATGAATAAGATAACAGCTATAAATAAATGGGTGTGGAATATAACCAATATAGTTTTGATCGTTTCGATGATTGTTATGATTTCTTTGGTTTTTATCAATGTTGTGCTGCGTTATCTTTTTGGTAGTAGCTTTAAGCCAACATCGGAAGTTTCTCGTTTTTTATTTGTATGGGTGACGATGTTGGGGGCATCTATTGCAATGCGCCATGATGACCATTTAAATATCCGTATCATAGAGAATTTTTTACCGCTTTATATATGCCGGATATTACGGCAATTGGTCTATTTTATAATAATGTTATGCTCGCTGTTGATTGTTTGGGGATGCGTGCGTGCAGCTATCGATAATTTACATAATATTTCCCCTTTAAGCCGCGTATCTTTAAGTGTTAATTATTTTGCAGGCATCTTTGCAGGAATAATGATGGCGGGGGTTGCCCTTTATCGAATTATTTTCCCTTATATGCTTGAAGAAGGAGCTGAAAAATGATTTTAGCAATTTTTTTGATAACATTATTAACCGCTATTATGTTGGGCATTCCGGTTGCTTTTTCGCTTTTACTTTCGGCACTTGCTTTAATGCTTTATTTGGACATTTTCAGTGTGGATATTATCGCTCAATCTTTGATTAATGGGGTGGATAATTTTTCTTTGTTGGCGATCCCATTTTTCCTAATTGCAGGTGAGGTTATGTCTGTTGGTGGGTTATCAAAGCGCATTATACGCCTGACGATGGCTTATATTCAGCATCTTAAAGGTGGTTTAGGATATGTTGTTATCTTCACCTCTATTGTAATGGCTGGGCTATCTGGCTCTGCTGCTGCCGATGCAGCGGCGCTAACAGCTATTTTACTCCCAATGATGCTTACGGCAAAATATCCCAAAGCGGCATCGGCAGGTTTGCTGGCTTCGGGCGGGATTATTGCTCCGGTTATTCCACCTTCTATCCCTTTGATTTTAATTGGTGTTACAGGTAATATTTCTATTAAAAAGCTCTTTGTTAGCGGTATTGTGCCAGGGATATTAATGGCCTGTGCACTTATTGTCACATGGAATATTCTTATGAAAAAACAAGATATTCCTCGCTCAGAGCGAGCGGATCCATCCGAAAGAAAGGCCGCATTGAAAGATGGTTTCTGGGCGTTGTTATTACCATTTATTATTATTTTTGGTATTCGGTTTAGTGTTTTTACGCCAACAGAAGCTTCGGTTGTTGCCGCTGTTTATTCCATTATTGTATCGGCATTTATTTATAAGGAGCTTAATTGGAAAAAGTTTTTTCATGTTTTAATAACAGCAGGTAAAGCAACAGGGATGATCATGTTTTTGGTTGGTTCGGCAACAGTGGTCTCATATATCTTAACTTATGCACAACTGCCGCAACAATTGGCTGAAATATTAGAGCCATTTATTGATTCCCCACGTCTTTTAATGGCGATTATTATGCTTTTGGTTCTATGCATTGGAATGGTGATGGATTTAAGCCCGACGATTCTTATTTTGGTTCCGTTGCTGATGCCTGTTATTGAAAAAGCACAAATTGATCCGGTTTATTTTGGATTATTATTTGTCATTAACACATGTATTGGCCTTATAACACCGCCGGTCGGTACGGTTTTAAATGTGGTTTGCGGTATCGGAAAAATAAAAATGGAGCAAGCGATTGTTGGTGTTATCCCCTTTGTTATTGCTTATATATTCATGCTTATTCTTTTTATTATTTTTCCACAAATTATTACGATCCCCACAAAGTTTTTGACTGGGGCATAAAGTAACATTTTAAAGGAGAGTTAAATGTTTAGTTTAAAAAAATATCTATCTATTGGAGTTATGGCTTGTTTGGGCTTTTCAAATGTGAGTTGGGCAAAAACAGAGCTTAAATTTGCCCATGCAGCGCCCACAACCGATTTGCAGCAAAATTTAGCTGAATATTTTGCTAAAGAGGTAGAAAAAAGAACAAATGGTGAAATAACAGTCGATATCTTTCCCCATGGCCAGCTTGGTAAAGATCAGCAAATGATTAATGGGGTACGTTCGGGGATTATTGATATACAAATGACAGGGCTTAATAATTTGGTTGGCCTTATTCCTGAGGCAGGCGCTCTTTTATTGCCTTATATCTTTACTAACCGAGATCATGCTTATAAGGTTTTGGATGGTGCGGTTGGTCAGAATATATCGGCAGGATTTGAAAAATTTGGCATGAAGGGGCTTGGTTTTCCAGAGAATGGTTACCGTAATATAACCAATAACCGTAAACCTATTCGTATACCTAAAGATGTTGAAGGCCTGAAAATTAGAACAAATAATTCTGTTGTGCTAAATGAGGCTTTTGATGTTTTAAAAGCCAATCCTCAGCCGATGCCTGTTTCAGAGCTTTATACCGCTTTAGAAACCCATGTTGTTGATGCACAAGAGCATCCGATTGGAATCACTTATTCATTTAAATATTATGAAGTGCAGAAATATTTATCTTTAACCGAGCATTCTTATTCGATGTTGGCAATGACGATGAATTTAAAGAAATTTAATAAACTTAGCGCCGAGAATCAGCAAATCATCCAAGATGTTGCAAAAGAATCAATTGATTTACAACGTCGCTTAAGTATTGAAAAAGAAGATGAAATACTAAACCAGCTAAGTAGTCATGGCATGGAAATTAATAAAGATGTGGATAAAAAAGCTTTTCAAGAAGCGATAAAACCTGTTTGGAAAAGCTATATCGAAAAGAACGGCGATGATATGATCAAAGCAATTAATGCTGAAAAATAGGCACAAGTAAAATAGATGTAATATAATAAAGAAAGTAATGAAAAGGTCAGGTTATCTTGGCCTTTTTATTGCATAAATGGATGGTTTCGTTTATTTATGGGGGATATTTTAAGTAATTAATATGGGAAAATAAATGGTAGTGCTTATTAAATCAATAGATAAAACACTAACGATTATAGAGCTTTTAAGCAAAAAAAAATCAAGCTCTTTAACTGAAATTGCCCAAGAAACAGGCTTTAATAAAGCAACAGCTTATCGCTTGCTTTCAACATTAGAGCATAAAAACTATGTTTATCAATCTCCTCAAAATCAACGCTACCAATTAACGGTTAAATTTTTATATATGGCTCGTCACGCTTTAGAGCATCATTTAATCGGTTCTGTAAAACCTGTTTTAATGGCTTTGAAAGAAGCTACAAATGAAACAGTTAATTTAATGATCCGTATGGGTGATTATGTGGTTTTTCAGGATAAATTAGAGCCTGAGCAAGCTTCTTTTCGTACAAAAGCCTATGTAGGGATGTATTCGGATATGTACTGCAACGCGGGTGGAAAAGCTCTTCTTGCTTTTTCTCCTCAAGAAGAACAAGAGCTTTATTGGCAGCGTCAGCATCAAGCGATGCAACCATATACGGAAAATACAATCACCGATAAGGATGCTTTTTTTCTTGAGTTGCAAAACATAAAGCAGCAAGGTTATGGTCATGATGCCGAGGAAAATGAAGTGGGTATATCATGTGTTGGTGTATCGGTTATGGATAGCTCTCTTTTACCCGCTTATGCAATTAGTATTTCGTCATTGACTCCTCGGCTAGAAGCTTTTGGCATTGAAAAAATGGCTTCTCTTATTCAAGAAGAAATAGAACGATATACCAAGAACCAAGATATTAAGTAACAACAGATTAATGATTATAGGGTTAGATAAAGATTATATCAGATGAAAAAGATTAATCTTTTTGGCAAAGTGGAAATATTTTAACAAGTTACGTACCTTTTGTCATGAGAATAAGACGATCATTATATTACAGTATTTTAATGCTTTATCTGGGCTTTATTATTTTATCGGCTTGTTCTCCATCTTTCTATTCTTTCATTTTTATATTATAGTGGTGTTATAAAAATTAAATGAGAGTTTATATATGATGTTTAAAGTTGAAAATGCGCTGGATATATCTTTACATGAAGGGCAAGACCCAGAACTCAGTTTATCGCTGATGTTTAGCCGTATAACAGAAGCTGCAGCGCTTTCTTCAGCACGTTGGTTGGGGCGGGGACAAAAAGAGACAGCCGATGATGCCGCTGTTCAGGCTATGCGGATGGCTTTTAAAGATTTACCTGTATCGGCACAAATTATTATAGGTGAAGGCGAAAAAGATGATGCACCGATGCTTTATAAGGGGGAGTGTTTAGGGGCAGGGGGAAAAGAAATTGATATTGCCGTTGATCCGATAGAAGGGACAAATTTAGTTGCTTATGGCCAAGATAACGCTCTTTCGGTGATTGCAGCTTGTGATAAAGGGAAGATGTTTGATCCGGGGCCAAGCTTTTATATGGAAAAGATTGTTGTAACAAAAGCGGCTTATGGAGAAATTGATATTGAGGCTCCTGTTATTGATAATTTAAAAAATATCGCCAAAGCTCTTGATAAAAAAGTAGAAGATTTAACCGTTTTTGTACTTGATAAACCAAGACATAAAGAGCTTATTAATGATATTCGTAAAGCAGGTGCACTTATTCGCCTTCGTCAAGATGGAGATGTTTCAGGAGCGCTTTCAGCAGCATCTATTCGTGGAAATGTTGATGTGCTTATGGGGATCGGAGGAACACCTGAAGGGGTTCTTTCTGCGGCAGCTATTCGGGCAATGGGCGGCCAGATGCAAACACGTATTAGCCCCCAATTACCAGAGGAAATGCGTGCTGTGTTAGAAGCTGGCTATGATCTTAAACAAATTTTGTCAGAAAAAGATCTTATCCAAACAGATGATTGTTGGTTCGCTGCAACAGGTATATCCGGAGGGGAGTTGCTTGATGGGGTTCGCTTTGATGGAAATCAGGCCAGTACGCATTCGATGACTATTCGTGGCAGAACAAGCACAACACGATTTATTGAAACAATTCTTGATCTGGATCGATTGCATATTACAGGTAAATAAAAAATTATTTAAATAAGTACCTTATGCGGTTTTATATTATGATATTTTGCCTTAATGGCTTGATTTTAAGTTATAGCGATGGGAAGAACTGGCTTTATCAAGGAGGGGCGAAGGAAAATAATTTTTCTAGAGATATTTATGAGCTCGTATTCTTAATTTTTCCTCATTTATGGGAATATTCAATTGATATTTCTTATATGGCATTTTAAGATCTACCCATATTTGAATAGATCTTAAAAAAAGAAAATGCAAATATCAAATTATGCCATATAAAAGAATCTTAAAGTAAATGAAGAGTGTGCCGTGCAATCATGAGCTCTTCATTTGTTGGTATAACCATAACATTAACTTTAGAATTGGGCGAAGAAATCACAAGATCATTTTGATCATTGGCTTTGCCATCGAGCTCAACACCTAAATAGGATAATTGTTTACAGATAGGGTCACGGAGCAAAGGGGCTCTCTCACCAACACCAGCTGTAAAAATAATGCCATCAACACCATTAATTGCAGCAGCAAGTGAGCCGATATGGCGAGCTGTTTGATAAGCCATGAGAGCATAACCCTCTTTAGCTCTGGGATCATCAGATATTTCAATTTCATAAAAATCGTTAGAAATTTCTGTAAAGCCAAGCATACCACATTCATGATAAAGGAATTTTTCCATTTGATGGGAATCAAAACCTTTATTCTGCATGAGCCATAATAAAATACCAGGGTCAATATTGCCTGGTCTTGTTCCCATCGGTAAACCTTCAAGTGCAGTAAACCCCATGGTTGTTGCTTGGGACTGTCTGTTGGTTAAAGCAGCTAAAGAAGCACCGGAGCCAATATGAGCAATGATGACTTTTTTTTCTGCAATATCGGGAGCAACTTCAAGCAATTTATCCGCAATAAACTCATAAGAAAGGCCATGCATACCGTAACGTTGGATTTTATCTTTTTCTATTAATTCTCTCGGAATAGGATACATTTTTGCAATATTGGGTTGAGTATGATGGAAGGCTGTATCAAAACAAGCAATTTGAGGTAAATCAGCATCCATTTTTTGTAAGATTTTAATAGGAGCAAGATTATGGGGCTGATGTAGAGGAGCCAAAGAAGTCAGTGCCTCTATTTGTGTTAATGTTTGGGGTGTTACCCGTACAGGAGCTGTAAAGTCAGGGCCTCCATGAACAATACGATGCCCAGCTGCAATAATTTTAATTGTACTAAAATTTTTATGCAGCCATTCTAATATAAAATGAATACACTCACTATGCCCAATATTTTTATTGCCTTTACCCCAATCATGGGTTTGTTTGGTCTTTTCTGCATCGATAGCTTTAAACCGTGGATGAGAGCCAATACCAGAAACTTGCCCTGAAGTGATCTCGGATGCATCTTTAGATGTTTTTTCAAATAAAGTAAATTTCAGGCTAGAAGAGCCTGCATTAATAACTAAAATTCCTTGAGACATAGATAATTCTTTCTTATATTGATTTAAGGCGGTGAGCATGAAGAGCTGCAATAGCAGCAGAGGCAAGGCGAGCCCGTGCATCATCGGCACGGCTGGTTAAAATAATAGGTACCCGTGCACCTAAAACAATCCCAGCCATTTCGGCATTAGCCAAATAAGCCAATTGTTTGGCGATCATATTTCCAGCCTCTAAGTTGGGTGCAACTAAAATATCAACATCACCTGCAACATCGCTGCGGATTTTTTTGATTCGTGCCGCTTCAGCCGAAATTGCATTATCGTAAGCTAAAGGGCCATCAATGATTACATCTTTTATTTGACCACGGTCGCCCATTTTACAAAGAGCAGCCGCTTCAATTGTACTTTCAATTTTTGGGTAGACGGTTTCAACAGCAGAAAGAACAGCAACTTTTGGGATATCAACACCCAATGTTTTGGCTATTTCGGCACTATTGCTCACAATATCTGCCTTAGTGGCTAAATCGGGATAAATATTAATGGCAGCATCTGTAATCATCAGCATTTTATGATAGGCTGGCACATCCATAATAAAAATATGTGATATCCGGCGTGCAGTTCTTAATCCGGTTGTTCGGGCAACAACAGCACCCATCAGCTCATCCGTATGAAGAGCTCCTTTCATCAAGGCATCTGCTTCACCATCACGGCAAGCTAAAACAGCTTTTTCTGCCGAAGATAATGCATGACTACAATGGACAATTTCACAAGATGAAAGATCAATAGAATGTTGTTCTGCAACAGCTCTGATTTGTGGTTCTGGGCCAAATAAAATTGGTAACATGAAACCAAGCTTAGCGCCTTCAACAGCCCCATTTAAAGAAACTTTATCAACGGGATGAGCTACAGCAACACGTACAGGCTCTAATTGCCTTGCACGCTCGACAATGTCATCAAATAAATCCAATGCATTTAATAAGCGAGCCTCTTTAAGTTCAATATTAGCAGCCGCTATTTTTTTGGTTGGTGCATAGACTTCAGCCTTGCCATCGGCAATTAAATCGCCATTTTGATCAACACATCGACAATCAAAATAAACAACTTTTGAGCTTTCATCTTTTCCTGTTACAGTGACAGTTAAAGTTACACGGTCACCTAGGTGAGTCATGCGATGCCAATTTAAAGATTGTGAGCGATAAACAGCCCCAGGCCCCGGTAAATCGTTACCAAAAACATGACTTAAAAGAATACCAATCCACATTCCATGGCCTAATATTTTTGCCTGACCAGTAGTGCCTTCAGCTGCCGAAGCAATAAAGTGTGTTGGATTATAATCATGAGCAGCACTGGCATAAAGCTCAATTTCTCTTGCCGTTAATGTTCGAACCGTAGAGGCTTTATCGCCAATTTGAATTTCATTAAAAATTTTGGTGGTGCCTTTGCTCATCTTTATTTTCCTTCAGCGGTTTCCCTTATTGATCCTTATAGTTTTATCTTTTTTATAACGGATTGACCAGTAAAAAATGCAGCTTGATGATGTATATTTTCAGATAAAGGGAAGGGGAAAAGCTATAAGATAAAAAGATAGGGCAATCTTGCCTCAATTATTCGCCTTAATTATGGAGGTATTACCTAAATGAATTTTAGTATTGAAATATATATCTCAGTATAAAATAAAAATTATACACGATTCTAGGGCTATATATTTTATGGCCCTATATTCGATTACTTTAATTTAAAGTAAAATAGACTATTAATTATTGGCTCTGATTTAAAATAAAGTCGGTGCTGCGGAGCAACATCCTAGTGAGTGAAAATATAATAAATTATTTCTCATTCACTAGGACTTGATCCTATATTTATTTTGCAGATAGTTTGCTTAAAACACTATTTTATCTCCAAAATATTATTTTAGCTATGCATTTTACTTCTAACATAAAAATCCAATACAAAATAATATATTGTCCTGACCGAGCTCAATCAATGGGATTGATTGAGGAGAATCAGGCCTTTTCCGTGATAGCATCTATCATAGGCTGAGTGATTAAGACAATACCATTTTCACTGACATAAAACCGCTCACGATCACTGGTAATATCCTCACCAACAATTAAGCCTTCTGGCAAAGTAACATTAGAATCGACGATACATTTTGTCAGCTTACATTTTTGATTAACAACCACATTGGGTAATAAAACCGATTGATTAATTTGGCAATATGAATGGACTCGAACATTCGAAGATAAAAGGCTCTTAGATATGGTTGATCCAGATACAATGACACCGCCGGAAACAATACTATCCGAAGCGTATCCGTGCCGCCCTTTTTTATTGAAGATAAATTTTGCTGATGGCCGGTGGGCTTGATATGTCCAAATAGGCCATTCTGCATCATATAAATTCAGCTCGGGCGTTATATCACATAAGTCCATATTGGCTTCCCAATAACTATCAATTGTTCCAACATCTCGCCAATAAGGCTCTTTTGATGCGCCAACCGAAGAATGGGTGAAACGGTGGGCATAAATATTACATTTCCCTAAAAGGCGTGGTAATATATCCCCTCCGAAATCATGTTTTGTTTTCTCTTTTTCAGATTCTAGAGCCAATTCTTTAAGTAAAAACTCCCTATTGAATATGTAAATACCCATTGAGGCAAAAGAGCGTCCCTCCATACCAGGGATTGTTGCGGGGTGATCTGGTTTTTCCTGAAAAGCCGTAATCTGATCTTTTTCATCAACCTGTACAACACCAAATCTTGTTGCTTCTTTTTGGTCAACTTCGAGGCAAGAAACAGAAACATCCGCACCTCGGGCAATATGTTGATGTAACATGCGTGAATAATCTTGTTTATAGATATGATCACCCGCTAAAACCAACACATAATCAACATCAGCACCCTCAATAATGCTTTTATTTTGCCAAACAGCATCTGCAGTACCACGATACCATGTGTTTTCATCTAGCTGTTGTTGTGCAGGAAGGGCCGATACAAATTCTCCAAGCTCAGCACGCATAAATCCCCATGCACGATAGACATGTTGGATGAGCAGGTGAGATTTA
>JARDVA010131721.1:0-11071 GCA_030265315.1 Mopalia swanii | reverse complement strand
CAAGATATCCGATAGATTACTGTCAGAAAAGTAGGCTTGAGTATGTTTATAAGAATTATATCTTCAAGACTTTGTTAGTGTACAGACACCGGAGTAAACTTTACTATTGCCATTATATTCACTTTGATCTTTATATAATTGATTAGAGATGGGTTGTTTTGAACTAATTAATTTCCACCAAAAGTTTAAAATGCGATGTTTACATTCATTATTTAACGGAAATATATTGAGCTCACTGTGTGCACGAAGATTTGGAGCACGTTTTGGTAATCAATAACGTATTTACAATATCCATTATGTACCCACTCGATGTGAGATAAGTGGCTAGACCCCCACGTTGGCTTAACAATATTATCTGTAAAACTTTGTTTTAAGATCCACATCTAAATAGTAAAAACTTTTCTTATGAACAAATATAGGCTTGCCTTTTGAATCAACATTTGCTTGGCTGTATTCATATTTAAATTATAAAGAAGACAAACCCCTAAATACCAAAAATGGTCTATAATATCAATTGTGTCCCCTTATACAGCCATTCATTGTTACCTTTATATTTCGTAGCACCAATAATCACTACTTTTTTTTTCAATGTGTTAAATTCCATTTGTCACAATAATTACCAAATTTGTCACCCATGTTTTGTAGACCATTATAGAAGTATAGGTGAAACTAGGACCGTATCGTCTGCAAACAACAGTATAAACAATTGTAATTCGTTCAACAAATTATTAACATCATATCCGTTATTTAACTCCTCCTAAACATCATTTATATACAACGAAAGAATTATAGGTGACAACGGTTCATCTTGTTTAAAGCCAATTTGCACATCACAGAAAGATAAAAAAAATTGTCATTTGCTGTTGTAGCCATATTCAAATAGTTTTTCAAACTTTAAAGACCTGACTACAGAATCAAATGCTTTCTCTAAGTCGAAACACAATCCAATTTATTTCTGTTCCTAATAGAAAGGTTTATCATACTCTAAGGAATAAAAACACAGTCTACTGACTTCTACCTTTCCGAAATCCATACTGGTAGCCTGATAAAATGTTATTTTCTTCATCTCAAATGGTTAATCTAGTATTTAAATTGGATGAATACAGTTCAGCAAATACACTGATTAAAGTGATACTTCTGTAATTACTTTAAGCGCTTTTATCTCCTTTTTTGTATATCGGGACGATAGCTCCTTTTGCGAAGTGTCGATGTGTAACATTCATTAACGTGTTTTATGATTCAATACACGAATAAAAGGAAAAACACTACTTTACTCTACAAGAAGATTATTTAGCATGTACATGCTAATGCATCTATTTTCCAGGCGTCAAATAATGGATAACAGCATCTATTAGGTCTAATTCCACGTTTACTGATAAGCGTTGTCGGGCTGCATGCAAAAAGTGAATCTCAAACGCGTTCTTTGTTTAAGATGATACAGATGACAGTCAGCTAAAACTGTTGTAGTTTCCTGCAGCAAATTGTAATAAATACAGTGGTATATTATGTAGGCTAATATGCCGATGAATCTATTTAATGGTATATGGGTTAGTCGAAGCAAGTATATAAAGTTAAGGTACAGTGTCGATTGGGCAGATTTTCATGTTGGTTCAGATTATTTTGTCGCTTTTTTAACGTATTATTGTTTATTTCTAAAAACAAATGCATTTTGAACTATGCTGTATTTTGTGAATCTTTTTACTCCATTTTCTAGTCCGTTATTTACTTGTGTTTTAATTGTTACGATAAAATCGTTTTTTATTCGTTTCAGTCTTACCTTTTCGTTACCGTCAACGTACTTTTCGACTTTATTACGTATATAACATTATCGGCCTACTAGCAATGTGAAGATTCATGTACGTCAGGAATTTTCTTTTCTGTCTTTCATTGGGGAAATGTGGAACATTACTTCATTACATTTATGACAGTGTAGGCGTGGACACTAAGCTATTGTTTTATGAGTGAAATCTACTCTTGTGTATTTCACTGGCTACTTACTACATAGCAGGTTGTAGCATTCGCATGATATACAGTTACTTTGCCTAACTGTCTTAAATTAAATTTTAATATAGTATATCGCTAGTGATAGATATGTTGTAGTTACAGAGTTCTTATCCAATACCCACTACATGCAGCATCTTCGAACTGTCAACCAGATCAGCCAATGTCTCGTAGCATTATATTATTTTCAGATTTCAGGGGATCCCATTGTTCAAGGTAAGCGGCAGTAGTTAGGTTCCGCTTCAAAGCTCTATGAAATTTAAACTGTTGAAGTTATCGTGTATAAGCAAGGCTCCTTTCTGCAATAAAATGCATAAAGGTAAAACGAGCATCATTTCTTGTGTTGAATTATGCTCTCTAATTTTCTAATCGAGCCATATCCATTTTGTAATTGGATCCTGGAAAACGTACATGCTAATGCATCTATTTTCCAGGCGTCAAATAATGGATAACAGCATCTATTAGGTCTAATTCCACGTTTACTGATAAGCGTTGTCGGGCTGCATGCAAAAAGTGAATCTCAAACGCGTTCTTTGTTTAAGATGATACAGATGACAGTCAGCTAAAACTGTTGTAGTTTCCTGCAGCAAATTGTAATAAATACAGTGGTATATTATGTAGGCTAATATGCCGATGAATCTATTTAATGGTATATGGGTTAGTCGAAGCAAGTATATAAAGTTAAGGTACAGTGTCGATTGGGCAGATTTTCATGTTGGTTCAGATTATTTTGTCGCTTTTTTAACGTATTATTGTTTATTTCTAAAAACAAATGCATTTTGAACTATGCTGTATTTTGTGAATCTTTTTACTCCATTTTCTAGTCCGTTATTTACTTGTGTTTTAATTGTTACGATAAAATCGTTTTTTATTCGTTTCAGTCTTACCTTTTCGTTACCGTCAACGTACTTTTCGACTTTATTACGTATATAACATTATCGGCCTACTAGCAATGTGAAGATTCATGTACGTCAGGAATTTTCTTTTCTGTCTTTCATTGGGGAAATGTGGAACATTACTTCATTACATTTATGACAGTGTAGGCGTGGACACTAAGCTATTGTTTTATGAGTGAAATCTACTCTTGTGTATTTCACTGGCTACTTACTACATAGCAGGTTGTAGCATTCGCATGATATACAGTTACTTTGCCTAACTGTCTTAAATTAAATTTTAATATAGTATATCGCTAGTGATAGATATGTTGTAGTTACAGAGTTCTTATCCAATACCCACTACATGCAGCATCTTCGAACTGTCAACCAGATCAGCCAATGTCTCGTAGCATTATATTATTTTCAGATTTCAGGTGATCCCATTGTTCAAGGTAAGCGGCAGAAGAAAGGTTCCGCTTCAAAGCTCTATGGAATTTAAACTGTTGAAGTTTTCGTGTATAAGCGATGCTCCTTTCTGCAATAAAATGCATCAAGGTAAAACGAGCATCATTTCTTGTGTTGAATTATGCTCTGTAATTTTCTAATCGAGCCATATCCATTTTATAATTGGATCTTTAACGTTGGGTATGCTTAAACTACAGTCAAATTCATCGACGCGACCATGTCTTGTCACTAAACAGAAGAGCTCCACAAATATTCGCCAATCAAATATCTATTTTGTTTTAAATAGGTGTCTACGTCACCAGACCTATAGAGCCGACTGTTTATAGTAGGGTTTACCATTGACAGTTCACACATGTTATTACCCCTAACACACAAGAGTGTAAGTCGAGGGACGTCATGGACAGGGTTGGCCACGCTCAATCGTGGTGACGATACAGTACAACTTGAATGTGTTTATATTGTATATGACTTCCTCTGTACTTGGGTTAGAATTCGGGTTCTGTGTTAGGGTTTTAAAAATAATTTAATTTCCACCTCCAATATGTTGTTATACACGCCCTTATAGAACCTTCGTATACATTTGTTTTAATATAACTTAATTGTGTGAGATTGAGTACACCAATAGTTTCTAAACATTGACCTACTTAAGTCTAAGTTTTGCGATTTTCCTCCTCCATTGCAGAGCTCTTGTTGCTAGTAGCGCCATATCTTCACCAAAAGTTAAACAGTCATCCCCTGGTACGTCCACATTTTAACCATCCCTCTCTTTGGCATTTATTTCCACTCGATTTAAACTACAATACAATACAATATATTTCACGTTATAAGCTATGTTTATGTTGCTGGGGATTCATAATGGAGCCAAGTGTGTATTGTGAGTCATTTGTAGTCAAGTGTGCCTCAAAATTGTAGAATATCTGAGAATAACTGTATTTTAAATAATTATTTCTCTTTTTTGCTTTGTCACCTATCTTTTAAGATCTCAGTCGACATGGCCGAATTGGCAATGAACCAGTTCTGGCCATTCACGAAGAAACCATCTCGTCTTGTCAGTTATAAAAACAAAAGGTGTTGTATATATTTAGAGATTATATGAGACAACGAGCGCTGATACAACAACCCGTTACACGCACTTTAAATATAATCTGATTATAATATACCTGCAATGTTTCTTGAAAAGTTCGACTTTTTTGACAATTTGACAAACTTTAAGCGAGGATCGCTTGACACAGGCCAAGTACTACTTATATATTATTAAGCCCGAGATTTAAAATAATCCAATGTTTAATTGTGAAATCACAAAATAAAACGTGCTGTTTGATAACCCTTTTTGAAACCTATAAAAGTACAAGCATGATTATATGATTTAAGTATTTAAAAAACAGCTACATTGTTTGAAAATGAAATTTAAAAAAGAATGCAAGTTTGTTTATATTAGAATCATCATAATGTGCAGTGACTGAGCTGGCGCAGCACGTGAATTTGTTCTATAAAATTACACACCTCAGAAAAAAAACATGCGAGAAAACATAGTTAAATTTCAAGCACCAACTAGCAGCTTTATTTCGAGTAAACATAATATATATTGGATTTAATTTAAAAAATCAGAAATGGAACAAATTGACCCGTTTCAGGCCGTACGTATTTGAACCATCTGATAGTGATAAATATACGATGCCTCTGTATCTGTGGGGTGAGACTTATAGGTATATGATCAAAATAAATATCCGTTGATCAGTGCGCGTATGGTTACATGGACTAAACGTTAACGATACTGTTAGAAACCATGTTTGTTTTATTAATGCCAGAGGCGATCAATTTACTTCACGGGAATCAAGTTCTAGAGTCTTCCAAGCACAATGTACGCTTAATGCAGGATTTCCAAACAAGCTTAAATGTTACTTGGAATGGATTAACATGCTCTGCTATTTTTTTTTATGGATATACGATATCTTAATAATCTCAACAAATAAACGCCACAATGTACTTGTAATGTAAACTAGGGAAGCGACACGAATATCCATGGCAACTACTAACTGGCTCATACAACCTGGCTCGTTAATGCTCAGTGCATTTATTTGTCAAAGCGTTTCCTGTCTGGCACTTCTGTCCGATTGTAGATCCGTATAGGGTCAACGTTGTCAAACGTGCTAGTATGAATTCATCAAATAGTACAGCCAGTTTATCCAAAGCTGACGATGTATATATCGCTGCTTGGCTTGGATTAGAAGTGACAATCGGATTATTATTGTTCTTTGGTGAGGTCGTTTTAGTCAATGGCCTTATTCGAGGCAAAACGAACTATACGCTTAAAATTGCCTCTGTTAACTCTCGGGCTCTCTGCACTGGTTATGCATTTTTTCGAAGTGTCTTTGTGATTGCTATCTGTTGCCTTCGACAGTCAACGAATATCAGTTCCATCAAACTCACACATTGTCTGGTCAGTGTAAACTTGCAACTATTCACATTTACTGGGTTTTATTTGTCACTTGTAATAGAACTTATAATATTCAAATTGGTAATGTTCCGGCCAACTTATACGACAAGATGGCACGTCTGGGCTGCTGTAGCTGGCGTGTGGACGATTACATCGGGACTGTTTCTAATTCCCCTCCCTTACTTCCTCAAAGTGTCCAGGGATGATGTGGTGGAGTGGCAAGATTGTAACTGGAACCAATTACCACTATGGTTCGTCAATATCACGTTGTTTGGAATCTTAACAGTAGCAACATTGTTTGGCTTCGTGACATCTGTAAACAATTTGTATCTAATAGCGATCAGGAGAAAGGCTTTGGCGAATAAAGCTCCTGCTACAAAACAAAGTCGCACAAAAGGGCGGTTCAATAGACTAATTTATACGCTCTTTGCTGTTTGGTTGTTTTTACTTACTCCGCTTTATGTTGAAAGAGGAACTCATAAACTAAATGTATGGGGTGCTCTCTTACCATGGACGGCTTTAGAAATTCTGTTGCTTATTATGACTGTCGCTTGGCTCTGTTCAGCTCGTATAACTAACGCATACAAGAGTTTGTGTCTAAAGGGAGTGAAACGTTCCAGACATCAAATAAACTGCACTATCGTGTGTGAACATCGTCAGTCATTCACACGGCGAACTAATACTCTTGAATGTAATCAGACAATTCAGAGAATTGAACGTGATTGACATGTATACTTTGAAAGTCTCTTCAGTTATCGATGAGTGGGCGGATGGGAGGCAGCTTAATTCCTGTTGCCCTGGTGCTCTCCGAGCTAACGGGCAGCCTGAAGCCGATCTGTTTTTGGTGTATTTTATATAACGTTCTGTGGTTGGTTTGCTATTGCCCTGTCGTGTGTTTTTTGCTAGTGGTTTGAACGCCGGCATATGAGTGAAACAACCGTAAGTACGGCGTTAAACGGAAACCTTGGTTCAACATGTTCAATGCCTAAGTACAGATTACTGCCCTGCATCATTGTGTGACGAAATTAAGAACTTTGGCTGATTGTCGGTTTACCAGCTATTGCGTCGTCCGCGGGGATCAAACCTGCGAACAGATGTTTGGACGAGCGGTACGCACTGTCTTCAACAGAAGCGGGCACTCTAGACATCAAGATAACACAGGTAATGTGCAGCAAAGTCTTAATTAACATAGAAAAGCTGGCATATATGATCTAATAATAATTCACATTTTATTAATAAAGAATTACCTTGTACATTGTTGCTTTAATATTAACATGAGAAAAATGACCGAATTCATCATACAGCACACGGAATTTTCGATTGCCTTTATAAACAATTAGAGTTTCGAGAACAATACATTATACTATGACGTCACAAGTTCAAGTCTAGTTCCCCAAAACATTATGCCATGACGTCATCACCTCAAAGTCTAGTTCCTCAACTTTTTATGTTTAATGCTATTATATTGTGTTAATCTACTGATAAGTAGACTGGCCATGTCCTCAATCTTACCTGTAAACTGATCAGTGAACAGTGGCCCGAACTGGCTGGAAGCTACATGGTAAGATATAGATACAGATCTCTGCACAACCACCTGTAGCCTTCTATGCATCAGATTGTTGTTCAATAAATCGGAGCAATTTTGAACTGGTGTATTTGTTCCGTCAATTTGCAAACGATTCCATGACGGTTGCAATAATTAACAACGGTAACTAATAACTTTAACTCACACAAAACCTTAACCTAAGCTCACACTGTAAACTAAATCCCAAAACAAGGCATAACTGACAATGTTACTTTAATTGCAAAAACATTTCCATGGATTTCCAATGCTGCAACACAAATTAAATGTAAAATATCTAAGGGGAATACAATTTCAGAAGCAGAAGCAGAGGAGCCATTTTTGTCCACAGATGTCTGCAAATCTCCACCTACATTACGCACATTTTTATTCCGTCACACGTTTTGGGCCAGGCCATTTTTGTCTTACTAATAAGCACTTCACTTTGAAATTTAAACTTACCCATGTTGTTGGAGGCAAGGAGGAGCCATGAAAGCTAACATAGCTTACCTTTTTGCATTTCATATTTAGACAAATAATTAAAAATAGTGAAACTTAATAACTATAAATATAGCCATATATATTTTCCTTTTTCTTTCAGATTGCAGCTTGTGTTTGGGAGTACTGTCTTTTCTATCTTCTGACCGTACAACCTACTTATTATCTCCTCAGCAGTTGTTCATTAGTATATTTGTGGACAACGGCCAACACTGGATTCCTATGACCTAGCCAAAGTACGTGTTGCTGGCATGTTTTATGTCAAATGTGAAATTTTGCGTACATGTGTTGGTGTGTGCACCTTACTTTAACTGACCCATACCACTGCCAAAACCAATCATCAGTCACCCATATACATGTCAAGATGGGTTAGGCTTTACACTGTCGTGCTCGTCTTACTGGTTTGGATCCCTTAGGCCTTTTACCTCACAAAATATGTTGAATCATATCTTTGTTTTGTTAAATGTGGAATATAACTGACCAGTGTGCACCCGTTTTGAACTGATTCAAATCACCTACACTAACAGGGATGTACCAAAATCAATAATGAGTGTCAAGGACATTACGCGGAAGGTGGTATTCAAATCTCCAGTGTTTGTGTCGCAATTATTGTTCCAGTATAAATTTAATAAACACTTGGCGGAGGTTTACCATTTGAAAGTTTTTGTATTCAAGCAGATTTGTTTGTATTTACGGCATATTAAAACTCCTGTTGGAGACAAATTTATTTCTTCTCTTTTATTGTACGTTACCTTGTACATCTCGTTAAAGTAACCCAGCTATTCTTACAACAAAATCGGTAACTTGTAACAACAAACAGAGATGACATATGTGTGACCAAATATTTAAATGTAATTGCGACCATTAAACTGATAGGCCATATGTATGGCAACCATGTAATTTTTGTAACAGTGACTATTTATTTGAATGTTGAATATGCTTCAACACTACGTTTGATGGTCAATGAACTGTGCGGCCATACGAAGGTAACCATATATTTGACGGTGGACACGCTGTGCAACCATACGAAGGTAACCATATATTTGACGGCGCACAAGCTGTGCGACCAAACAAAAATAACCATATATTTGACGGCGCACAAGCTGTGCTACCATACAAAGGTAACCATATATTTGACGGCGGACATGCTGTGCGAACACACAAAAATAACCATATATTTGACGCACACAAGCTAGCTGTGCGACCATACAAAGGTAACCATATATTTGAAGGCGGACAAGCTGTGTGACCATACAAAGGTAACCATATATTTGACGGCGGACAAGCTGTACGACCGTAAATTTGATGGTCCACCATGACTGTACCATAAAATATATTGTCGGGAGCTACCATTTCTTTAACTGATCGAAAAGAACATGTAATTTTTACAGTGCAATATCATAGTAAATAATTTCTTTCCAATCATTTAACACTGTACCAGAATTCTCCAGTGATCATTTCCAAAAATAGACCGATTCAGACAATGCAACTATTCGGCTGCAGTTATAAATAACAAATTTGCAAAACACTTGCAAAAGCTTCCATTTCATCAACATTTCAAGTAACTCGTAACTCGAAGTGATGCGACCGGATAATGCATCACCTAACGCGATGTCAAATTCACCTCAGATGTTAATGGAATGGTCTATAGGCTGTTAGACTTTATGTTTGTTTTGTTATTGTATCCATCCATTCCAGAAATGTCAATAGTAATAACACTTTCAGAGTCGATCCAAAAAATTGTGCTTTAAAACCAAAGTACACAACATCAGTATTAAATGTTCATGTAGGTTTTACTAATGATATTGGGACAAGCTTAAGAGTTACTTTGCATCCACTATCATACGCTGATATGTCCAGGTTAATCCTTTTAAAGGCCAGAACTAACTTGAATAGACAGGAGAGTAGTGGTGTTCCTGTTATATTTAGATACTGGATGTATCAATGTGACAGAGTTAACAGGCAAAGTGACGTCTGGCCGGTTTTTGGTTTAACGTTACTGGTGTTATATACCCATTGCAGCTGTTTGCCAAAGTCAAGCTTTTGCTGGCTGGATTTTTAACCAAGTCTACATTGATAAAAAGTTCGATCATGAATTCATCAAATGTTACGGCCAATATATCCAAATATGATGAGTTAAATTTCGCAGCTTGGGTTGGATTAGAAATAACAGTCGCATTATTGTTAGTCAGTGTCGAAATCGTTTTAATCAATGGCTTTATTCGTGGAAATTGGAGCTCTGCGCTTAAAGTTGCCTTTGTTAACTGTCATCTCATCGGTGCTGGCTATGGGTTGTGTCGAAGTGTCTTTGTGGCGACAATTATCTACCTGCAACACTCGAGGAATATCCATACCATAAAACTTCCGTATTGTCTTCTCAGTCTTAGCCTTCAACTTTTTACATTTACTGGCTTCTATGTGTCATTTGCATTAACATTTTTGATGTTCAACTTGGAGCTTTTCTGGCCAACTTATTCGACAAGATGGCATGTATGGGCTGCCGTAGCCGGTGTGTGGACCCTTATATCTGGATTGTTCTTGGTTCCTCTCCCGTACCTGCTCAACGAGACTAAATATATTATCGTGGCGTGGCAGGATTGTACCTGGAACAAATTGCCAATATGGCAAGTAAATGTAACACTATTTGGGATCTTAACAGTAACAGCGTTGCTTGGATGTGGGGTATGTGTCTACAGCTTGTATCTTATAGAAAGTAGGCGATGGATTCAAACACATGCTGTGAAAGGAAGTCGTGAAAGTAGGAGACGGATTAAAAGACGTGCTGCAAAAGAAAATCGTAACAGTTGGAGGCAACGGACACTCAATTATTGGTACTTATTTCTTTGGTTGTTTTTACTAACTCCGCTGTATGTTGAGCGACGGACTCGGGAGCTGACTTTATGGGGAGCTATTTTACCGTGGACTGGGGTAGATATTATGTCACTTCTTCTGACTGCCAGTATTCTCTGTTCTGTTCCTTTAACAAGAGCATACAATACAATATGTCTGAAAGGGCTTAAGAGTTGCAAAAGCAACCCTATCAACCGTTCTCTTTGACACAAGCTTAGCTTGGATCATAGAGCTGATGTTTATGATGAGCAAGCGACTTAGTCAGTGAAGGTTAATTTGCGAACACAACATCACCGATTGAGTTGCCAGTTAAGGGTACTCCGTTCATGAAAAGTTCAGAATTCTAGTGTTTATCTTAAAATTCAAGCATTTTTATTTATGACC
>JARDVA010131166.1:513-11073 GCA_030265315.1 Mopalia swanii | reverse complement strand
ACGACACAATCACATTATGTACATATATTAGTGGCCATAGAAATGAAAGTTTCGTCAGATGTTAAAACAGGGAATGTTCAACTGGCCAAAAACAAAACATCAGCGATATCCTTTCGGCGGTAGCTCAAATCACCCAACAACATGTAGTTTGTACAGCCAGTCAACCAGGGGAACATATCCCGTACCTTTCACAGCGCCCTGGACGGAGCGATATTTTTTATACTCAGGCCGATGTGGAAACAAACCCAGTCCAGCTACATTCCAGCAACTTCACCTCGCCAGGATTCATCTCAAATTCGACCTTATCGAACTGTGTTTTCACTATGTCAGTAACTAAAATTAACCGCCACATAAAACTTTCTGGCTGAGACTCGCGTGTTAGGGGTCGGCTGATGACCCACATCTGCAGCCATGGTAACAGTGACTGATACATACGTGTATCCATGAGCCCGTTGTTTACATTTCTTGTCAAGTGAAGTTACAATTTCATTTTTAGCGTTAAACCTGCCTCCATCTTATTACTGCGCTGCTCCGATTTAATTACGAAAAAAACCGAGGTGCAAACTTTTGTATGAACCGCTACGCGGATTCATACAGTTTGCACCTCGTTTTTTTTCCTTCATACTCCAATGAACGTAAAAAAAAAATTCAGTCAATCCTTAAATATGACGACGGCTTATCCACTTCACACGGATCCTTGCCTAATTACGGTGGAAACCGAGAGGACACTTCAAACCTCGTAAAAACCAACCCCGCGGTTGACGGAGCCACATAATGAGACTCACTCATATAACGGATGATCGGCAGGCGGACTCGATTCCGTGAACGGTGAACCGTAGATCGAAGTAGCATTAGAAAGCGCACACGCTACCACTAAGCGACGGCCGCGGTCCACTGCCAGTTTAAATATGAACCTATATCATTAGAGCAAAGCGTCAGGCTAAATCGCGATAACTTACCAGAGTGGGGATCTTGTCTAGCTCCAGTGCCGTCGATTAATATAATTAAATCATGCTCATCAATAAAATTAATGACAATTATTTCAAATGATCTGTTGTTTGACTATCGCAAATAGGGCTTTATGCGCTAAAATTGCCGCATAAAATTAAGGGTTTGCTTGCACTAGACATAGGTTTGTTAAAATCAGTCAAATCAAATCTGTTGTACGGGTTGTATATGTTCACTACACAACATATGTAGCTGGGAGTGCATAGGGCCGAGCAACATTAAAACTCTGTGTTTCAATGCTATTCAATACGGGTAAATTGATGTCAGTATATGATAGCCCATCTTCTTTTCACGTCAGTCTACCCCACTGATATCATAACCACGTCAGCCCAGGAAACTAAACGAAGTGACACGACATAAATCTAGCTGTATAGAGTTGTTAGCTTCTAGCGTAGAACAAAATGCATTACGGGCAAGAGACTTTTCGCGATGAAATATTTCGCTTCGCGCAAATTTATTCGCCTAGTGGAAAAACGTGATTTAGTTGTTGGCAAAGGAAGTTATGTTTGCCGCGGATGGCCAGAAGAGGTCGCTCATTCATCGAATCAACAACGCTTCGCGACAATATCCTTCAAACGTTCGTATGTACAGCGTAGAGTAAGCGTGGGAAGCGTTACACGTGATTGGCGGAATATGCCATAAAATGGAAATATATAGCTTTATAAGCAGAATGCGAACATTCTCAGAGCTACCTTGTATTGTGCCCACTTGCTGCGTGTTATATTTATTTATAGTGCAATGCCTTCTCTGGTCGGATAGCACTAAAACTGAGACAGAATTTTGAGATTAACAGTTTAAAATGCAAACTAAGCTCTATGTTTTACAACAATTATTAATTGTCGCTTTTTTAGTTCATCCACCTGTGATAAAGGAACAAACTAATTTGCATGCGTAAATGATTTAGCACATACACTGCCTTGCTTTCATCAAGGAGATTGGCTAGGTAATACTTTGACCACTGCATTTACCAGTAATTTCCGGATGTTCTTAAGTGGCCAATGAAAGTTTGCGTTCCAAGACGACAAATAGAGTTGAGCATTTTAGATTTAAATAGTAGACCAAAGTCATAACTCCCGAGAAACGACAAGATACGCATGTTATACGCACGACGCATGTCTTTTCTCGGAGTTGTGACTTTGGTCGACTATGTCAAATTATATTCAGTCGGAACCGATAAATCCATACATATTTCGTTTTAACAAAAAACGTATGGTTTGGTGTTCATACAGAGATGCATGACACCGTGGAATTGCTATTTCGCTTTCTCTAGATCATTAATTCCCAATCAACGACATGTTGACTACACAGAATGGATTTTTTAAAGCCGGTTTTCTACTAGGCGAAATTTATCACGCGAAACGAAACTTTTCGCAGTACCGTATGCGCGTTCGCTGTTCAGTTTTATGAACACCGAGGAATTGCTATTTCGCGTTCTCTACATCATTAAAGGCGGTCCGACAATAACCTTCCAACGACATATTGACTTCACAGAATGGATTTCGTGTCGACATGCATGATTTTGTTCAAAACAAGAAATAATTGTTTTCGACACATTGATAAATATTTACAAGATAAGCGACTATGTGATGCCCAATAAAGCGTGATCGTAAATGGAATATAGCTGAACCGAACATTTCATATATGTTTTATCATAGACGATTGCTCTCAAATACATCCGTATTTTATAATATAAGTAAATATTTGATATTTGCAAATAAGTGTTTGTACACACTAACGGCACCATCACTTCTTAACGTTTATAGTACTATCATTTTATTTCAGACCAACGATCAAACAGTATTGTGTATAAAGTAAACAATAAAAGCAAGTAATGAATGTATCAATTATGTATGACCACGCATCTTGTCACGGAACAGACACCTGAATACCAACATTAGCACTCCCCTACAGTAACCAACAATTTACCATTACTTGTACACGACACAAGACAAAGCTCGTCTAGTTCATATATGTTTTATACATAAACTACATGTTCAGTTAACAAACCAAAGTAATGTATATTAAGACTTTATTGTTCTTGACATTAAATATTGGGTCCCGTGGCCTTTTATTAAAAACAAAACAAAAAACAAAAACAATGCGAAGCTGTGCAAGTTTGGGAATGCCCCTCAATGGCTTAGGTTTTTATTGATGTCGAGAAAGAAAATTATGTTTGTCCTCACCGGGTTTCACACAAGTCTATATATGTGTCTTTCCGGCTAATTGCTATGTCCGACAAAAATATAACCTGCGCAGAGCCGACCATTTTTTTTAACCGACTGCGCACATCTACACTCGACGTCACTGTAAGTTTTAAAACATAGAGGGAAAAAACAATGCCGTCTACAGTAGGCCTACCTAATAGGGCATTCCATATATGTACTTACGGTTGATGGACTTCTGATAATAGTCATGGCAGAATTGCACTGTATGGATGTTTTTATTAAAACGTGTCAAGATACTGATCAACATTAATAAATTGTATAGTCTGATTGTCAGTGAATAGATCAATATCTTTGGTTGGCCGACAAAGGTTTCAATTCAACCCGAACTATCCACCGATGCTAACAAGTTTTAGCCCGAGTCATTCTACAAAAGCTACTAATATTTACACATATGCGTGGTAGAAGTTACATGAATTAATAGTCATCCGACTTTTTTGTAAATATTGACGAGGATGATACTCATCAATTTAATGAGGTACACCCAACACTTTTGTTGTCTATTGAATTAAGGTTGGGAATATGTGTCTGAACTTTTCCAGCAACTGTCACTTCTCTCTCTGTTGCATTCTGTAGATTACTCGATACTTTTAGTAAGAGCTAAAAAGTGGTTGAGATTAACAACACCTCTCAGTAAGCTGTTACTGTAATAATTATCGTGATAATGGAAGGAGCAATTATGAACACAAGCACGGGAATGAATATTAATGGCAGCAGCGAGGGGTACGTGCCATCCACAATGGCTAAGGTGACAATTGTGACCATATTTGGTGTCATTCTCTTGGTTGGGATTTTGGGAAACATTCTCGTCATAGTGATCATTGCCAGTGTGAAGACCATGCGCACCTCTGTTAATAAATGCTTGTTTTCCTTGGCATTAACGGATTTGGTTATTTTGATCATCATGCCATTTCTCCCAATCATAGAAGAGTTGACTGACAGCACAGTTCCAATCGGAGCGGATTTTTGTAAGTACAACAAACTAACTGCTTCTCAGTTGTGTAAACAAAGGGCTTGTTTCAATTCCTTTTAACGTCTCAGTTAAAATTGAGTGCACATAAACAATTACAGATTTAGCAGTAAGATGTTTTAATTTTTCCACTCAGTAAGAAAAGCTACAAAAAGTTAACATATCCTTTTGAGTGGCATATACAATTGGAGGAAATGTATTAAAATATTATTGTAAAGTAAAAGCAGAAACTTAAACTAGACGAATTTAACTTAGTAAAATTTGTTCGTTAACAAGTGAATGCAAATTAAATGTTCTATTTTGGGCAATTTAAGAAACAGGGCGCTTTTGGAAAGTATGCTCATCAGCTGCTACTTGAAATTCCTTCTTATACTTGACGAATTTTATATCTGTAATATTTACCTGTTTCCAAGCCAATATAAATTAAAGGCATTATTTTTGCCAATATCATTTACCAGATGCTTTTGGCTGCCGTGAGTATCAGCTGTAACATCCATTCCTTTCCTACACAAAGTTTAAATCTGTAATATTTTTTCGATCACAATGTAAAATGCATGCAATAATCAATCAGTATCATTGATCGGGTGCTTATGAATACTCTACCCCCCCCCGCCCTCCCCCCATCAATTTTAGATTTGTTATTATTGCATATTGGAAAGGTTGAGATAGTGATCTGTATCCTAGAGCAAACTCGATAAAAACAATATTAAGAATATATTTAACTTTGATGATAAATCTTGACTACATTATTTTATACAACAGCAGTGTTTTGACGATCAATTAAATACAGGTAGCTATCCGAGGAGGATTAACAGTCTGCCCGCTGTTCATATAAGCGTATCAACTGTTTCCGTGTATTGTGTATTGGGAACTTATTCACTGACGCCACATGTGGTTGATTGGTGTTAGTCTTTGGTGATTGATCACAGCTTGAATGGAATTCAGGTAACATTTGACACATTTGTGGGAAAAAAAGATTGAATTACTTCAAAGAACTGAGCATAAAAGAGGGAAACCTGTCGTAAAATAGATTAGAAATACATTTTACCTCTTTTATCGGCTTTCACTTTTCATTGTACCTTAATTGGGAAAATGCCTACTCCTCTGCCGTTATTATACCTACAGAATTGATTTTTTTTACAGGTCATCTCAACATATAAAATTAAAAATCTGTCAATCTTTTGTCGTTTTTTAAAATAAAGTTACAAGAAGTTATGTGATTTTTGACCTAAACCTCGCGATATTCTCGTCACTGTGGTATCACCGCTACGATCGGCTGTGATAAATAAACAGACACACCAAAGTCGCGAATTTTAGTCGCCGGAAGTCTATTTACCGCACGTATACAGTATTAATAATGTTAAATTAGACTAGCTTATTTCTAAATTTTTTATTTAAGATTTCAATAGGTTCGGGACCGAAACAAATAGAAATACCAACCTAACCGAACATCTTTTATCCGGTGTTTCGAAGAATAAAATCTATATCACAATTGCAACGATTGTATGACGTCGGATGTAATGCGCACAGTAATACTGGACATTCTGGTGTGACTCGTGGTGCAATTGGTTCAGTATTCATATGTGTCAGTCTTCTAAATTTGGTAATATAGAATTTGTTACATTTTGTTAATTTTTACATTTCGACTAAACTGAAAGACAAATTCGTTATAAATTTGTTTGTTTCTATTGACAGGTAAATTCACTAGTATGTATGACACAGCGGCCCGTATTTCGTCTATCCTAACTTTCTTCTACGTGACGATTGATAGGTACTTTGCTTTGTGTCATCCACTAAAGCCAAGAACATTCTGGACAGCAAAAAAGATGTATGTCACACTGCTGGCTTTCTGGATTATATCGTTTGCGATGTCCGTTCCATACCTTATAGCCACTCAGTACATAATTGAGACCGACGACAATGTCACTCATTATTACTGTTACCTTGGGGAAGAAAACTGGTTTGTTGGATATGAAACCTTTATCATTATATTTGTATTCTTCGTGCCTATTCCTATCATACTAATATTATATGGTAGAATGATACTTTATCTGAGAGGATCCATTGGTACATCAGATACGAATGTCAAGAGTCACGAGGTTAGAGGTCGAAGAGCACGAGGTCAAGTTGTGATGATGCTGTTGGCTCTTGTTGTCATTTTTATTTTGTCACAATTTCCGTTTAATTTGGTTGTCCTGTTTTATTATTACCTTCCTGATGTACTCCAGTTCTCGCCATATGATAAATTTACGTTTATACTAGTTTGGGTTTCTAGGCTGCTAATTTACGTAAACAGCGCATCTAATCCAATTATCTATTTCACTTTATCCACCAACTTTCGCCGAGCCTTTCACGAATTACTTTGCTGCCGTGCTGACCAAAAGAACACCACACAAAAGCTTAGTTCAATAACAACTAGTTCACAGTTGAGGTCTCAGTAAAATAAATAAATATAGATACACATGGCCATAAATTGGACAGCAAAACGTACCGTAGGAGAATGACCACCTGTGCCTACCAGTAAAGTTGTATTGTCAAATAAACACATGTGGTTCTCCATAACTTAGTAGGCCTGTAGAAAACTTCAAATGAATAATTTAATAACACCGTCATTTACAATGTATAAGAGTCTCTACACCAGATGAAATAACAAAAACCACCAGAGCAAAATGACTACCTGTGAGCATCAATGACCACAGTCTGGTTTACAGTGAAATACATCAATGTGATCTCTTTACTAAGTAGGCCTGTACATAGAACAATTCAATAAGTAAATAACACCGACATTTAAATGAATAAATGTCACCGTATACGAACGATCAACAACGTAAATGAACATAACTGCCCATGTTACATAAATTTATCTCCAGATCCACATTAAAAGGTGATATGTGCAAAAATAGCATTTTTCCAAGACAAGAGTCTTAATGTATAACACTATACTAATCCTCAATCCTTGCCTCAGGATGGTGAACATGTTATAGAAGAAACAAATAGGCGATCGGAAACCGTTTATTAATCAAGTAATTTACAAATCACGTTTACAAACTACGTCTTTAAACAACAAACAAGAGTGGTGTCCGTGTCACTTAACGTGTCTGTGATGGTGTCACTACTATTCAATGTAAATCCGGTGTGTGTGTATCTACATATTATGACTACCACTGAGGAGTTTAACATATTTATATATTCGACAAACTGTTGGTTTTCTTCATCTTTGTCTCTGTTTTGTACCGTTGTTGAGCCAGCACAGTTTGTTTCTTTCTCGACTCCAGACAGTTTATTTCTTGCGCGGTTGCTTTGGCACATTGGTCCCCTTATTATACATGCAGCATGTTGGATGTCTTGTCTGTGGTTGTGGTCCACACTGGTCACTGAAACACCAGTTTTCTTTGGCCATTTGCACCTGAGACGTTGTATTCTGTCACAAAACAAGAAGTGGTTATCCAGAAGTTGTATAATTATATATACCTGTGTCTCTAGTTAAAATTACTCCTGATAGTTTTTGTTATTAATAAACCGAAACGTTGAATCAAAATGATTCAATATCTTTCTTCGGGGTTGTTACTATTATACTTTACTGTGTATCTGTTAACAATTTGAGACCCTGCGTTTAGACCGCCATTTACTCCGATTGACACGAGACGATGTTCGTTTCCGCCTTGCGTATTAAGATGATACATGCTAGTAATTATACAGTGTTACCAATAAACCTTCTATGCTTATAATTTCAATGTTTTGACAATGGAACAAGATCTGTACTTAACTCTCATTGATATGTCTACACTTGTGTATGTATGTTGTACGGTTGTACTATATTACTGCTAATAAAGTAGTCAAATAAAAATGCATCTATTATTGGCAAGGCTGTCATATGTTGTTTTCAGTCTGTTTGTGTGAGAAAATGGTTCAATGGACTACCTGTATTGCAAAATTTGTGAAAGTTTATGTGGACGACTTTATTTTTGTCGAAGAAACTAGTACACATCATTTCGCTTAAAATTTGCAATAGACGACAGCTTCTTGAAACTTATTTCTATTTCATTATCCACCAAATTGTTTGTTTAATACTGATATTGCAATCGATCAATCGTTGTTTTAAAATTTGATTTGAAAATGATTGCGCATTCCTATCAGTTTTCTGACACGCGCTCACAACATTCTTGTCGGACGAGTCTAAATAATTAGCCAAGGAGAGACTTTGAATGCGTTACAAACTGCAGAAAAAGCACACATATAATTTAATGATATAGTTAAACATGATTTTTATCAAGAAGCACTTTATGTTTTAGAGACACCGTTTATCTTCAAAATGATTAAATAAAATGCTCGGATTAAACTTCAAAATTTGCAGGTGCCTTATTTACCAGAAGTATATTATATTAATAATTATTGTTTATAGCTGAGCGCATTTCAATTAACGTTCGTGTTTTTGTGCGTGTACCAGCAATAAATAAATGTTCATCGCAAGTTCGAACTCCATGTTCTTGTCGTCAGCTTCACCATGTGGAGCTGCCAGTTGTACATATTCGCCCAAAAGAACTGTTGCGTCAAAAAGTATAACTTTGCCGCTAGTGTTCGCAAACGCAGATCAATCATGCATAATAAGCATATTACCACTTTTATCAGATGTAGTTGTAAGCGGCAAAATGTACGAAATAAATGTTGTGTCAAGTTTTGTTCCATCGCCTTTTAACCATGCCGGACAGCTTTCGAAACGAAACAATATCCAGGTCAAAATAAGTGAGTACCTAACATATTCCCCCAATTCCAATGGTTTTCATCTTCACACGGAGCCCACCAGTGGGAATGAGAATCAATATCGAGGTCAAAGTAAATGAGAATCTAACATATTTCCCCAATTCCAATGTTTTTCATCTTCACACGGAGCCCACCAGTGTAAATGAGAATCAATATTGAAGTCAAAGTAAATGAGTAACTTACATATTCCCCCAATTCCAATGTTTTTCATCTCCACAAGGAGCTCACCTGTGCAAATGACAATCAATATCGAGGTCAAAGTAAATTACAACCTAATTCCCCAATGCCAAAAATTTTCATCCTTGCACGGAGCCCGACCGTGCAAATGAGAATCAATATCGAGGTCAAAGTAAATGAGAATCTAACATATTCCCCCAATTCCAATGCTTTTCATCTTCACTAGGAGCTATATAACCTGCTTCATAGAAAAATACTTTTACTAAAATATAATTGTTCACTAGCCCGTTACCGTAACAAGTGATTTAGCATATTCACTGTTTAATAGTCATTCAAGTCATTGTTTAATGAGTTACCATATTCATTACATATGATAACTAAATATATAAACAACCGTCTTGCATTTACTTATTTTCTCTATAAAGAAACATTTCATTCAGCATTAACCGACAAAATAATAACAGTTGATAGCTTGGACGAACAATATAGCGTAGTACAGAATCGCGACAGATCATGATATTAAATTCAATATAATTTTTGCTTTCCAATTAATTATACATCCAGGTTATTTTTTGTTTCTTCATATTCTTTTATTTATGTCATGTAACAATGACTTCAATATTTACAAGATGAGCAAATTTATAAATACGAAGACCCCCTTGTTTTTTATTAAAATTCTTGTTATATGTGTGTTACAATGGGCAAGTTAAATTCTACCTATATTGTAATTCATGAATTTTTTATTTGGTTTTAATATTAATGTCCTATATTTATATCATCCAGCAATTAATGTTTTTGTTCAATTTATGTCACGTGATTCTATATGTATTTATATTTTGTTCTTCAGTCTTGAGAACATTACAACTTTGTATTTTTTCAGTGGAAATTGAGTTTTTATATTTGTTTGTACCTGACACTGTTATTAACATTCATTAAAACATGACATTAATTTTGACGAAACGTTTCAGAATTAAAAAATAAGTCCACAATAAATATCTGTTGAGGTCAAGATTGATTGTTGAAAAAGCGCCCTCTAGCAAGAAATAGATAAACAGCCAAGAACATGAATTGTATGTGGAGTCATGGGTAAACCATGCTTGACAAAGACAATATTTGACCCAATAGGCGTCCGTAGATTCTGACATTCAGACCGCGCAAAATGAACGAAAGTATGTATTTGTTTGCGCAATGAGTCATGCTACACTACAAAGTCGTTAGAAACTCACAATGCCTTTGAGACCGTGTAATGACCTCATTACTTCGAATATTACAAAAATTAAATACAGAAACATCAATAGGTTCACTATTTAGTATTCAGCTCTAAGTAAACAAAAGTTAAATATTCAAACATCAATAGGTTCACTATTTAGTATTCAGCTCTAAGTAAACAAAAGTTAAATATTCAAACATCAATAGGTTCAC
>JARDVA010131055.1:0-11079 GCA_030265315.1 Mopalia swanii | reverse complement strand
GATTATAAACACATCACACGCTGGTCAATGGACACCATTCAGCAGTCCGATTATAAACACATCACACGCTGGTCAATGGACACCATTCAGCAGTCCGATTATAAACACATCACACGCTGGTCAATACAATAAAGAGATCGAAGTAATGATATGCTACAAGTCTCTACTCATGCAATGTTCAGCCTAAACAAAAGAAGCCTTCTTACTAAAAACTGATATCAATGTCATGTGTTTAATGTACGGAGGCTCACGAACAGATGTGCCAGTTCGTTTGTTGGGTATTTCTTAATAACTTATGTGACTCAGTAAATACAACTGCAAGAACGGCCTTATTCGAAATTGTGTTTTTATCCCTTAGTGTGGTTGTTAAATGACAAAACGATTGACATAAATTGATTTATATATTTGATTTATTTCAATCAGTTATTGGCCCGCGGACCCACGTACAGGACATATAACAATGATAACAGAGACAATAAATTGACAGATAAAAGTACATACTGTATACGTTTATTACTCAACAAATTAAAAATAATAATTCATTTTGATAATGGTACATTTTATGAAATACTTACCTTATTATCTACCTTGTTGCTTTTCACCGTTGATTGTCTCTAAATATCTTTAATGTTTTTCTTGGGATAGAACAAGTCATATTGACTTTTTCCCGCCAATTTATTTCTAACCATATCGTGTGTTATTAAATATTTGTTATTTGGTGAATAAACAAATCAAATCAAATCAAACATATCAATGATAATGCCAGCGAATAAAACAGAGAGAAAAAAGCAGTTGTACAATAAGAGTTTAACAACATTCAGAAAAAAGATGGTCATGAGTTGATTTTTAAAACTGTCGTGTGCTGTAAACATATCAACATCGTGCTCATTAAAATACGATTGTATAAGTCCGAGTATATTTGGTATAATTGGAAACTTGGTAAAGCTCAATATACTACACCAGTTTGTAGCATTAACCTATATAATAGTGATACTGTGTGGAAATTAGACAGTAATTGATTACTTACATTTAAATGATGTTTACCTTTTAGCTTGTCGAGGAAATACCTGGGGCGACAGCTGTTCTCGGGATTGTAATTGTGGAACAGCAGCCATCAGCTGTAACCAGGAACGTGGCTGCATTTGCAAACAAGGATGGACCGGTATTTACTGTGATATCGACATTGATGAATGTGCTGCTGGTTCAAACGACTGTGTAATTGGAGAAACGTGTGTCAACAACAGAGGCTCATATCGCTGCCGCTGTAATAACGAGCAGACCCCAACAGGCAGATGCCAGAGTATGTAATGTTACGTGTTGTTTTAAAAATACTTTCTTTCCCTCCTGGTAAACTAACTAAAGTAGCTGTGGTAATAATACCCAAACGTACTGTTGTGGCGTAAATCATTTCCATAAGGAATTGGAAAACGCCAATGAACCCTAATTAACAACAACAACAACAAAAAATACTTTCTCAATATTTTCTAAACAATTGATAACTCCGTTTCTCTATAGTATTTAACTCGAAAGTCTCGTAAGGGTTGGATATATGACGCTCGTAACTTAATTTCACATATGTCATGTGTTTATTGCCATAGTATCAATGTTTGCATCAATAGAAATTGAAATATGAATAATATTGCCGGGTACTGATTTTTGAAACACACAAGGAATTAGAGCATCCACTGTATTGACTCTTGCAGATACAAGACACTTTAGGTCAATCAATTACAACTAAGTGTCTTTTTTTGTCTTTATTCAGAAAAATTCTTGGAGTTTGGTGAAAGATCAGGAGATTCCAGAGTCTCTACAGATACCAATCCAGCTTCAAACCGGCTTTATTTTTTGTGTTCGGTGCCTGTTTTTGGATCTCGCTACAGCTACATTCAGGTGCTAATTACAAAAGCTTGCTGTCATACGTTGTATTTTACAAAATTAAACTGAGAAATTTAAGATAAATCCAAATGTTCAAATATTCAAATGGGACGATTGAGAGCCAAACTCCTGGCACCATACCCAAGACAATCCCGCCAATGAGACGTCTATCATATATATTATCTCGCAATACACTTGTGATGTTAACACTGTTATCCCCCCCCCCCCCCAGAAACATACTTGCTGAGTGCAGGTGGAAACCCGTCCTGGAATCAAGCCCATGCCTCACCAGTCAGGCACCGAATCACCATCAGTAAATGTCTGCCTCATATACCACCCAGTCAATCTGCCTTCTGTATTCTGACTTTGTATTATATTTTTAATTCCCTTTATGTTAAATAGTTTGCATCGTAATTCTAACCAGGTTGTTCCAGATCTGACTGATACACGCAATTCGAGCTTATAATTTTGTCGCATTAACTTGATTGAAATTCAAATGGATAAAGCAACACTTAGTAACGGAGATGCACAGAAGTTATTTAGACCATGGCCAGACTTAGACATTCGATATCTGCGATTCATACCCTAAGAAAAACACCTTCTAACAATATAGAAGTTTTGAAAGATATATTTGGTATTTTAATGGATTTCCTATTAAAGAGGAGCAAACAAAACAGTATACTTTAATCGTTCTAACCATTTTTTTCTAAAACGAGTCCAAGGCTTATTGCACTAAATAAATCAATTGATGTGGTATTGTTATTACGTTTTGAAGAATAAAGGACCAAAAAATGCGCTGTATTTTTTCTGCTGAAATTAATTATTACAAACGTGAATGCATACATACTGTTCTGTCGTAAAGTTGGTGTCACAATGGGCGTAGGAAAACATTTCCTCAAAATCAACCGAGGGATCCAGAAAAACACTGCAGATATATTCCTGTAAAACTCTACGGAAGAGGAAAACAAGAGAAGTTGTTTTTTGTTTATACTGTCCTGTGTTTTAAATTTTCTTTTGTTTAACTATTTTGTTAACCAAGTTCCAGTTGTTTCTATTTGATAAAACCCAAGAATAGTAGAGTATAGGTGGTTGGATACCAGTACAATTGTACATTGTATTATAATAAGTGCGCCAAGCGCTACAATTTAAATAATGCTCTCCCTACACATTCAAAGTGGGTGGATGAAAGGGAACTACCCTGATGTGTTTTGCGATTGTCCTGTCTTGCCATTGCTTGTTGCTAGTGATACAATTTCCATTCAGCGATTAGGATGTCACGCCACCAAATGAAAAAATAATCTTAATTACGGAGTAAAATCCCAATCAAACAAACTAAACAATACATTTATTAAACTATTTCTTCGAGTTCGGTTTGGGGTAAGTTAGACTTTTCGGAATATTTCTGAACAGATTAATTGTATCAAAATAAAAATTGAGAAACTTAAACAAAAATACAATTTTCCTTTTTGTAAATCTTAACAAAAACAGTAAGCGTGACAACTGACAAAGATATAGGTTTATACCTTATCAAACTTTGCTTCGAATAAAATATCACAAATATGTTGTCGTTTCTCAATTCCCCCCCCCCCCCCCCCACCCCTTCCTCTCTTCGTTTAGTCGTCAAGCTAAAGGCTGTATATTTTATTCTGCCATAGCAATGGAGGAAGATTCATTTTCCAACAGAGCATATATATCTCACATTTTACAGTTCTATTAGTGTGTCTAGTGATGGAGTACATTAATACCTTCATATAAGTGAAATACTCTTAAAGCACTTGTGAAATTGTAAAACTTAGTTGAAAACATGTTTACTCGTTCCACAATTTGAAGAGAACAAAATGAAAGTCAGACACGGTGGGATGCCATCCTTATAAGCACACTGGCTTTTGTTTCACCTAAAGACCTATTTACTTCCGCAAAGAACTGTTTTATCGATCCGACGAAACTGTTGGCCATTCATGAGGATAATAAACAATTTATCAAAATGTATGTGTAGCCTGTATTACTATTTTTAATTGCTAGACAATATGTTTAACTTATTACTGTTTGTTGATGTGTAGACCAACATTATAGTGGTTATTTTATTGTTTCAGATCAGCCCAAATGGATTCCTTTCCCTGGAGAGTGATTTGTTTGGATATTTCCCGTCCTCTTTCCCCACAGAAGGTCTAACCGACACAATCATTGCGCCTTTCTGGACAAATGTAGACACATCAGCCAACATATCAACGTTATATTATCATCAGTACAGTATTCTGTCTGATGATAGAACAGAAATAGAGATTCTAAGACAATTCTCCAACCAAGTGAACATCTATGATTCTGTTATAACAAAGTCTACTTCTTCAGAGCCATTCAATGCCAGTTGGGCACTCATTGTTACGTGGAATTCAGTCCAGCCTTTGGTACTTGAGAATACAACGGAGGTAAAATAAGTTGTTCATTTGATACGTTTCTAATCTCACTGGAATATCATATGCAATTCTTTGATTTTATGAAGTAGTTTAGAGCTCCAGGAACACACTGAACATGTTGTGGTATTGATAAAAAAAAACATTTGATTGAGTTTGCTATAACGTTTACGTCCACAATTCTCTAACAGTATTGTTGAAAGGGAAGTTCGTTTGGGCTGTGTGTGTGATCATATTAAAAAAACGGCTTATGGAACTCTATAGCTTAACAGAACAGTTGTCCACATATGTGTATAGAAATGTTTTTGTTCTCAAATTCATTATTTTCCGCGGTTTACATGATATTATAAGATGATAAACGCATATATTTACGAACAGATTTGTCCGTATTTAACATTGTAACGAAGGAGCAAAACGTATTGAACATATTAATCTGAAAATGTTACTATATTTTTTATCTTATCGGATGCCATTAAAAGAACATATTTTTTTTATAAATCTAAATGGGCTAGTTGGTCTCCAGTTTTCTCGAGAATCAAATGTATGATCCCTTACTCACCCAATCAATAGTTTTCTTAGTTCAATACCATCTTGTTACTTTACAGCGTTTTCGGTAACGTACAAAACCATTAAAACTACTGTAAAATATTCGCACCACTTATCTGTTTTGCATCGTAGGTGATGAGTTTTCAGACCGTCTTATTGACTGATGACCAGCGCACCGTGGTCATTTTCAATTACGATGACAGCCTGGGGAATTGGAATATAAATGATGACAGTAGGGCCGGTTTCATAGGATACACTGCCAATGGTGGACTGGATTCACAAACTCTGTATGTGTCCGGCACTAAAGAGGTGTTCAACGTTGGAAACTTAGTAGGAAATACAGGTACAGAGTGTACACAACGTTTACAATGAACAGAAGCACTTTTTATTGAGTGCGTTTAGATCATTACTTAAAAAAATATATTCCTTCCTTCCTCCCTTCCTTCCTTCCTCCCGCTCTCACTCACTCACTCACAAACTCATTCGCTTGTTTTTGTTCGCAGGAATTGTCGGATCATGGATGTTTAATTTAACCCACGCCACGCTTAGCCGGCCCAATTACCTCCGAATGTGTAAAAACTGGTACCTGGAGCAGCATCTATATTTTGAAGTCAACAATATAAACTTAACATCTTTGGAGTGTCCCTGTAATCAAGATCAAGCCAGAGCAGACCCATTCTTTGTGTGGAGCGACGCAGATTTTTGCGCGTTGTCAAGACCCAATACCAACTATAAATTCCAACAGGTAATACATACCGCGAACGAAACCAATGTATCATAAACCTTTTATTTCTGACCACGTAGTATCCACTTATGTCAGTGAGAAAGCACACTGAGATGACTCACCCCAACCCGTCTTGTTCTGATATGATTGCACCAACGAAACAGCATGCCCGTAACAGAAGTGTGAATTGATCAAAATAGGACTATGGTGGGTCGGACAGTTTACTTATATTCATTGTTTCATCTGGTATATGTCTACCGTATCTCAGCGCTAGTGTGAAACATGAATAGATGTTGTTTTCTTATGTGTGTAGCTGTTAGAAAGTTTTACGTTTTATCTCATGGCGTTTTGTGTTGCAGATGTGTTGCTACGAGAAAAATCCAAACGAAGTCGGTTATGGGAGTCTCCTTACAACTGATGACAGCCCAACGAGACTGGTCATGATGTCACCTGACCAACATGGCTGGATTCCAGAGTCTGTTGCATTTGATAACTGTTGCACGCACTCTTCATCCTGTGGATGTGGTTTATTTCGAAGTTTTCGTCCGGTAAATCTCTGTGAGAATTACAAGTCTCCGACTACAGGTGCGGAAATATTTCTTATAAATATGTGATGTCCACTCAATGCTGTGATTCAGTGACACGTTTCTTAAGATACATCACTTTTGTTAATGCTCCATGTTTTGAAAGCATAATGCATGGCCACATTATGACCTCAGGATTTGTGCGTGCATTTCGGGATGTAGTTGGGTGAAGAAGGATAGGGTCAGGATGTGGCGGGGTGTGGTACGATGAGCCCCTGATAAACATAACGTCACAATCACCCGCTTGTTTCGATTGCTTCGTTTACTCACTGGTTTTTATACGCCCGATGAAAATCGGTCGTATTATGGTATGATCAACGTCCGTCCGTCCGTCCGTCCGTCTGTCCGCCCGTCCGGTAGGCTCCAATCCGTTTCCGGCGAAGAACTCGAAAACTATAAAGCCAATCTTAATGAAACTTGGTAGGCAGATTAACCATTACCTGTAGTTGTGCCTTTTGCTAT
The DNA here is from genome assembly GCA_030265315.1 of Mopalia swanii. Classification (NCBI taxonomy): domain Eukaryota; kingdom Metazoa; phylum Mollusca; class Polyplacophora; order Chitonida; family Mopaliidae; genus Mopalia; species Mopalia swanii. The sequence goes on along the minus strand of JARDVA010131055.1, from coordinate 4,477 downwards.
TACGGATTCATCATTTTAAAAATCTGTCAGTCTGTCTGTCCGTTCTTCGGGATTACTCGAAGCCGTTTCCGGAGCAGAACTCGAAAACTATTAAGCCAATCTTTATGACACTTGGTAGGCACATTAACCATTAACTGTAGTTGTGCCTTTTGCTATTATGGATTCATCATTTAAGAAATCCGTCCGTCTGTCCGTTAATCTCGAATAAAAGAAAAGTAGAAAAGATCCTCATATAGTAACCGGTGAAAAAAAAAATCAGAATCCGAGACAATGTAGTGTCTTTACTTTATTATGCAGTGACGCACTAGTTACTACAAGTGACTTAAATATTTTACAACAGTCAAAGTTCCGATTATAGTCTGACAAGTGGCAGACGAAAAGCGCAAGGACAAACTTTCAGAACGCATATAAACGCTCACATGCCGAGGGTTTTTGGACTGTTACCAGACAGCGTCACTGATGTGTCGACTTGCCATTTTAAACCCCTTGTTAATCACATAAAGTCATAGTGCAAATCTAGTGTTTTGTGTGCATTACTCTTCATTCAAATGTGTACAGAAAAAAGTGTTTTGTACAATCTGGAATTTTCTTATCACATTTCTACAGCATTTGTGGCCGGCAACCACTTACAGACATTTGATGGCCTGAATTCCACTTTCTCCGGAATAGGAGCAGTTACCCTGGTGAATACAACTGATGAAGTCCCGTTTCTGTTGCAAGGTCGGATGGAAATTTCAGAACAAGCGATGGCGGAAAATGTCAACGCGTCTGAATTTACCGCTTTTGCTGTATCAAATGGAAACACAACATTACAGATTGTTGTTAATGAAAACAAGACGGGTAAATGTTGTAATCATCCACATACTACGTCATTTAGCGAGCTTTCATCAAAATCTTTGTTTGTTTGATTAGGATTAAACGCCGCATTTAAGGCTATTTCACTAATTTAACTGTGTGCTAGCTCAATGGGTGAAGGAAACCAACCTCGACACCACTGTCAACATACAAAGATATCATAATTGCTAGATGCAAAAATAAATATTACTAAAAGAAAGCTACCGCCCACCCCCATCCGTACCCTCTCCGCTCAATCTTTTGGTACAGCAAAATGTGAAAGTATGTGTGATGTCCGACTCCGATGTGTGTTATACTACCGAAGCCTCTTCTATATATGAACTACTTCCAAACTAGCCTTTCTTCATATGAAATACAAATTTCTGGTGGTTACTGAAAGGTTTTCAAAGTAACAATTGCTTTCCATGCAATTATGTCATAAGACAATGGATTGCAACAATACTCCACCACCCCTCCCCCTCCGCTAATCCCCATCTCGCCAAAGCTATAGTAGCTTGTCACCTTTAATGCCGATAGAATGCTGGTACAATGTTGGTACAATGTTAATAGAATGCTGAAACAATGCTGGTATAATGTTGGTACAATGCTGGTACAACGCTGGTACAATATAGGCACAATGTTCCACATCAAAACACAACAATTATAATTTTGTACTGTAAATGTCAGAACATGGCCTTACAGTTGTCCGGTCCACTTTTTGTGTATTTATCTCAAGTGTTTCTTCTTTAAATGTTTGTAAATTACAAGACGTGTTAACAACTTAAAAACCCGTTGTAATGTTACAGGGCTTTCAGTTTACTTAAATGGCCAGAATGTGACGCTCGGTTTTGATCCAAATACCACAGATACAATACAAACAAAAGATTCGACCTTGCTGGCTACAGAGGAAAGTGTCCTTATCATTTTCGAGTCAGGTATGGCACATTTGTTTCACACATGTATGTTGTTCGCTATAACCAGATTGATTTACCTTTGTTGTAAGCGCTAGAGCTAAAAACGTGTAATGTTATTGTTTTGCAATCAGTGTATTTTTGCAGTTCTACTCTGATTGTCTATATCTATAAACATATATTTTTTACTCTTTTGTAACTTGTGTCAATATCTAGAAAGCAGTTTCATTTTAGTTTAAGTGCTAGAAATAGACCAGTTTCGGAATTTGCACTTCAGTCTCCGGTTGTGTGGAATACGTCTTGACATCATGATATATTCTCTAAATATATTTCGTCAACCAGCTAATGAGATCTTTTCCAGCTCATCTAGTCCACTCATCCAGTATTATAGTAACATTTGAAACATGCATTCTTATCAGCAGTGGTGTAATGACTAATATTAATGAGCTATTGTATGTATGTTAGTAAGGAGTCATTTATTATTGATTGATTGTGTTGCAGACAACTAGATAAGGAGGCAACATTCATTACATTGTTGTTCAAATGCATTTCGTTGTACTGACTATTTATTGTACGGACTTTTGCAAATGTTCGTCATTAAACAAATGTGTTATTTTAGATTTCGTTGTCAATGTGTCACTGGTGGATGGACATCTTCAGGGAATGGTATTCGGACCTAGAGGTTTAAAAAACAACACCAATGGTCTATTGGGTAACAACAATGGACTAAAGGAAGACGACATATCTAGTCCAACTGGTTCTGTGCTACTAACCAACTTGTCCGAGACTGACATTTACAGTATTTTGAAACAGTGTAAGTTGTCTGAAAAACATATTTGAGTTTTGCTTAAATCAATAGTTTTGCCTCCAACGACTTAATTATATCGTGTGTGCGTGCGTACGAGTGTGTGCCATGGGGGTTGGGGCGGACATGGCAGGGCTTAAAAGCGCTTTTACTTGAAACATGTTTGGCCTTCGTTTTCTATTTCTTCAGATTCAGCAAAATGTGTGGTCTCTTATTCGTAATATTAAGACACTCACTTCTGTACGTGTTATGAACACGTTAACCTGAAAACAGCCGTCCCTTAATTTCACGAAATTCCGGTAAACACTAGTACCGCTCTGGGTACTTGTACTTACTTTATGTCAGTATATGTCGTAAATATATTTGACTTAAAAACTTCCAATTAAAACTTGGTACATGTATATCGCCTCCCATCTCGTCGGAAAACAAATGGGAGGGGAGACGCGGGGCAATTCCCAAAATTCCGGTAAGCTCTAGTGGGTGTATACTATAGTCTGTATGTGTCGCAACTACACAAATACTCGAAAGTTAACAAATTTATTGCAGATTAGGAGCAATGGGTTCTGTGCCCACTTGCACAAAGCCTCCCTAAGCTAAGGGGACTCTAGTTTGCCCTTTAGGCCAAAACTAAGGAGACCAGCTTATTTCACAAAGCCCTCAGCATAAGGTGGACAATCTATAGTAATTTATGTGAATTACCCCAGCAGTAGAACACTGAGGCTATACAAAATTGAGGCGGCTTTCTGTGCTCAGGTTTGCACGAAGTTTAAGCCTGGCTCGTTCTTTGATCAATGCCACACTCAAAGAGAGTGCAGATTTGTCTTTATTAATTTGATACAGGCAATTTATGATCATATTCCCCTTTCGAATCGATGTTAAAAATTACATAAACATTTTTTCAGTGACAAATACAATTCACTCCAAGAACCCGCTCAAATATGCGTGTAGCCTACACTTTTTTCAGCAGAAGAGCTCCACAACTGAATACTTAAGGGGCCTGAGCATACAGTGATTTTGTACTGGGCTGTTCGTTCTCAAAATGCTTTATAACACCTAGTTTCGAGCACAACTCTGGGAATCGAGATGTCCAGAAACAAACGTATTCCCAAACTTGCGTAGGAAAATGTGATTCTAGCAGTATTATTACCATATCTTGTTAAGCCTCTTGTTGAGAACCTGCTAGCTACTTAGCTTGTCTTTTGTTAAGTGAAATGAAGAGCAATGACGATTTTTCAAAACATTCCATTCCACAGGGCAAGGAGAGGAATTGGACAATCCCACACTGTGGTATGTTCCTCTAAATCAGACTGGACAGTTGGAGTTTACGCCTACGTTTTTGGCCGATTTGGAGAAGGCTGCACCAGCCGATACTCTCGCAGATGTTGATCAACTGTGTGGGAACAATTCGATTTGCAGATATGAGTATTTATCGAAAGGCGTTGACGAGGCAAGATTAAGTCTCGATAGATTCAATGGATTAGACCATGTTGCCAATGCGTTACGTAAGTTACTTGGTTCACAAGAAAGCTATTGTAGGCCTAATGTCCGTCGGATTGAGCATTTGTTGGAATTTTTGGTTGTTGCTTGTGATTGCCTCATCTTGTGATTGTTTGTTGCCAGTGACACCCATAATTGGGATTGCAAGTAAAATGTAAGCTAAACTTGTGAAAGGGCATCTATTTTTCTGTAGAAGTTATTAGTCTTCTGCGTATTGTAGTGTTTATCGTTGTCTTAAAATGGCTTTTAAATCATTGACTTACCTGGCGACAGATAGTAAAAGTTCTGAAATCAACCATAAATTAATTGTATGACTGGCGGTTTCAAATGGCTTCTTTCCGTGAAGAGTGTATTTAATTACCTAATCTATAACACTAACGGGTCACCTTATTATTCAGATTTGATATTATTGTGTGTGTGTCAGCGGGGG
>JARDVA010130834.1:0-11080 GCA_030265315.1 Mopalia swanii | reverse complement strand
AGTTTCACTTTAAGCTGTCTTAACTTATCTTTTAATTTTTCGATTGGTTAGAGAACATGATGGTTTGTGGCATTGGATTGCCGTTTAGACACTTTTTATACATGTAGGTTCGTACAACATGAACGAATATATATGACCCGTTCTTTTTCTGTCTCGAGGAATCCGAATGTTTTCTGCTGAACGGCTCAGTGTGCAAATACGAAGATAAAGGATGTGTTAGACGGCCTGCGAAGTCCAGAGCACGGAAACAGCCCTTAACTTTCATAAAGGAGTATTACATACCCGATTGGCGAGGTTCCAAGAGACGCTTATGCCCCGGATCTCGAAGCTCGGAAAATAAGGACTATACCACACTGGCAATGTGAGGTTTGGCAATGGAATTTGACCAGTCGATATTTGGTCTGAACTCAGATTAACTCGACTGCAAAACGAAAAAAATCCCAAATAATAATACCAGAGCAATGACAATACATAGTATTTAACATGTTCATCTGGAGCTGTTCGGTGGTATCATTGGTCTGTTTGGCCGACTTTCTAGAAGTGATAATGCCAGCATCGTTAAGCCATAGGCTCCTCTTCCCTTTTGGAAACATCTCTACAGAAAAAAAACAAACATCTGAACTTAGCAAGAGTGAAACACTCTTTCGATTTTCAATGAATATCCAGAGTAGCATAATATATGTGTCGTGATATCCTCAGATGGACGTTTTGCGCTGTTATAAGAAATAAAAATGTTCTTACGGTAAAATACTCGGATAACTACAATTAGAATTGAACTGTACATTGTTTTGGAATAAAGCGAACTTGAAACTGATGACAGTTCTTTTCTATTTGCAATAGTCTTAGGCATGGGGTGGGTGGGGGTTGGGGCGGGGGCACAGAAGTATTTTGAATACGCGAGGGCCCAAGACCAACCGGACTGACGCAGAATGAGGAATTCCGAAGAACAAACCCTATCTTATTTTAAGAAAAGTATGAAAAAATAACATATTGATGTCACATCAATAAGGCACATTAAGTCCCTAGGATTACGACTGCTTGGGGAAAATTCAATTGCTGTGACCCAACATTGATCGGTTTGACTTAGGCAAAGATCGCTTCGTGGAATAATACTCAGGCTTCTGCCATCGTTCTGGAAACATCTCCTCGAAATTAACCAGATATATTGCTGTGTAATATTTCACAGACACTGGTCTAATGATGCTGGTCTAATACATTAATTCTACAGTCAGCACCTGCGATATCAGACTCAGTATAGACCTATTCCGAAGCACCACCTGTTCAGCTTCTGAACACCAAATTCCCGATCGATGCTTTTAATTATATTAGGTGTGATAAATTATAGAACGCCCTAGAAAAATCCAACATTGTAGCTGAAGTTAGAGTTTGCTAGGGTATCTGACTTTAATCTAATGCTTCAAATCCGATTACTATGTTCCAAGAGAAAAAAAATTCAGCCAACAGGAATTCTCGAAATCGGTCAAGGAACCCATGTATTTTTTAACTTGGCAATGTGCTTTATTGCTGCTCATTCGCTGGATGATATAATTATGGTAGTTTAATTCGCCTCTCAATTTCGCCTCTTTGCATCGCAACCTCGCATTGTAAACTTGCTTATTTGTATTGCTACTTCGAAACATCGCAACTTCGCTTAAACGTCATTTCACTTTTTCGCATCACAACTTCCCATCGTTTAAACTTTGCATCTAAGCTACATCACATACCAACTTATCTTCTTGCATCGCAATTTCGCCTCTAAACATCGCTTCTTCGCATCGCACTTACGCATAGCAGCTTCGCATCGCAAGTTCGCTTCTTTGCATGGCAACTTCGTTTCGTCGCAACTTCGCTTCTTCGCGCTTGTAGAATGCAAAGAGGCAGTTTGGCCCTTTTCAGCCTTCATAAATCTTGTTATGTTGAACTGGTTGCAAAGAGATCATGATGTATATCTATTGGACATCAACAGGCAAATGCAAATGGAATATATAGCGTATGCACGACAAGGCTCTTACAGACCATTCAATAAATGATCTGATTTTAATTCAGTTATGCGTTTCATATAAATTACATGATAATCAGATTTTTATGAAGTTTTAAGCCACATGACATTCAGTACAGCTTACTGTCGTACAATAAAGCTAAGTCCTCAAAATAACAATGGTGCTTATCAACATTCCCATATTAATTAAAAGAAACCAATATTAAAATGCTCAAACTTACGGAAATATAAATGTAAATGATATCACGTAAAGGGCAGAAATAGGCAAAAACATGTCTCTTCAAATAATCAAGAAATGTTGCCAAATAATGTTTCACGGTCGGTGATAGTAATCTGACACATGTAGCTAGTAAGACCATAGCTAGGATCTTGGGGCCTGTCTTATGAAGCATGTGTAGCCTACGTTGTACGTAATTACCAAGACGACGCAATGCTTTCAGTACTGGACGACATGGTAATTAAGTCCAACGTAGGCTACGCATGTTTCGTAAGACAGAACCCTGGATAATCTTCTGTATCCCCTGTGCAGAAAAAAATACATCTGTTGAATTCCTGAACATCAATATACCGATCCATTCTTTCAGTAAAAAAATATGTGTGACGAAATATAGGGCGTCCTAGATAATCCTATATTGTTGCAGGAGATACAGACTATCACTGTTAATTAATTCAACCTAATATTTCCTTATCCGATTACCATGTTCCAATACAAAAATCAATGCTTTTGTGCAATAAAGAATTCTTGATTCGGTGAACGAAACCATGTATCCATTGACTACATGAATCCTTTGCTGCTCACTCACTGGACAGTTTGTGGAAGTATGACGAAACATCTTGACCATTTGCGCTCTGAATTAATATATGTATTTGTTCAATGTTTAGATGAAAAGCACATGCTGCAATGTTTTAACATGGGACACAGATAGTGTACCTCTGGCAGGTAATACAACAGCATGATCAGTAGAGATTAATTCACTCTTACAAAGCAATACAAGTGCCTGTCTATAGAACACTTTTAGACAGTTACATGTACCTATAGCCGCCATGAAAGGGAAACACCGGTAGGTAAGACGTTAAAAACACGATTGTCATTCGACCGACCGATCGATCAAACAATCGACCGATTAATCAATCAACCAACCAAATGGCTAATCAATTAATCGACCAATCAAGTTGGCAGCAAAATTTTAAAAAAGTGAAACCCACGATAAAAAGTGAATTTTATAATAGTATCCGACTCGTTTGGTAATTTAACATTTTCTTGTAGGGGACACTATTTTTTTATGATAAAATTTGTTATAAAAATATATTTGTCTGCTGTCGATATATCAAGATTGATGAAAAGGAAAATGAACTTTTAGATCCACCTTCGTATTGTTTACTATCAACTTAACTATAAATAACAACAGCCTAAAATTTTTTTTGCAAGTTCAAGACACAATACGTCCGTTCAGAACTCGGAAAAGCTCAAATAATCCATAAATTAATGCGATCTTTATGATGGCACAACTTCGCTTCTTCGCATCGAAAATTCTCTTCTTCGCATCGCAAATTCCCATCGTATTAAACTTAGCATCACCAATTCGCATTTGAGCTACATTGCATCGCAACTTAGCTACTTCGCATCGCAATTGTGCCTCTTTGCATCGCAACTTCGCATCCATACTTCGCTTCGCAAGTTTCTTACTTCGCTACTACACATCGCAATTTCGCCTCTTCGCATCGCAACTTTGCTTTTCGCTTCATTGCAACTTCGCATCGCAACTTGGCGCTTGTAGAACAAAGGGAGGCAGTTGAGCTGGTTGCAAATAAATCATGATGTATATGTATTGGACATCAACATGCAAATGACATATATAGCGTACGCACCACAAGTTACAAGACAACTGACTCTTTCAGACAATTAATAAATGATCTGATATTAATTAAGTTAGACGTTTTCATATAAGTTACATGATAATCCAGTGTTCCGACGTTTTAAGCCACATGACATTCAGTACAGCTTTAATACTCTGGTACAATAAAGCCAAGTCCTCAAAATTATGTAGGAAATGACAATGGTGCTTATCAACATTCCCATATCAAATAACAGAAACCAATATTAATATGCTCAAACTTACGGAAATATAAATGTAAATTATCAATTGATTAAAACCGGAAGCGAACTTACCTGCATGAATTACGTACAGCCCACTTGGTCATAAACCTAGTACCATGTTGTATGTCCAAATGTAGTGATATCCGCTAAAACGGCGTAAATTGTGCGGTCGTAGCAAGTTAAGTTACAGCTGTATACATACACCGGGACTATGTTTTGATATCATCCAGCTGTAGATCAATCCAAATCCTTTTTTAAAGATACCAGTCACCTAAATCAAACAAATCATAAAAATACTAACAAGTTTAATCAGTTTAAAATTAATAAAAATGTTTAATTTTATGTTGACATACATATTAAACACATTTTCAAATTTTTATACTTGTAAGAGTAGGGCCCCTTCGCCACTTCTTGGTAAGACAGTAATGGTGCAGGTTTATCCCAAAGTTCCCAGTCTGCTTTAAAAAGCTAAATGCTACTTGGTGGTTACAAAATGGTTAATTATACATGTAAAGGGCAGAAAGAGGCAGAAAAATGTCTCTTTAATCCAGAAATGTTACCAAATAATGTTTCTCGGTCAGTGATGGTCATCTGACACATGTAGCTAGTAAGGCCATAGCTAGGATCCTGGATGTCAATCTTAATATGTATCCCCTGTGCAGAAAAAAATATGTCTGTTGAATTGCTGAACATATATACCGATCGATTCTTTCAATAAAATTATGTGTGACGAACTGTAGGGCGTCGTAGATATTATTGTAGGAGATACAGACTGCCAGTGTAAATGACTTCCACCTAATATTTCCTTATCCGATTATCATGTTCCAGGAAAAAATCAATGCCTCTGTGCAATAAAGAATGATTGAATCGGTAAACGAAACCATGCATTTTTTTAAAACTTGACTAAATGAATCATTTGCTGCTCAATCACTGGATAGTTCGTGGAAGTATGACGAGACATCTCGACCATTTTCGCTCTAGATGTATTTGTTCAATGTTAAGATGAAAAGCATATGCTGCAATGTTTTATCATGGGACACAGGTAGTGTACCTCTGGCAGGTAATTATCACACATTGGGGTAACAGGTGTTGTTGCAAGTTAATATCGACAAATTGTAAACAATTTTGAACAACAGTTGTGAATGTGGAGCATTTTATATAATTAACATATTGGCAAGTTTGCATGTTTCAACGGGAGGGGGCTGGGAGGGGTATTGTAAATGCTCCTCCCGTGGTGCCGCCACCGTATCCCATGAATAACGTTTTCAACGAATTAAATTATTTACTTTGTCAAACATCGTTTTTGTTAAATTGAGATCGAGCTTAATTTATGCAGTTTAAATTTTTTTTACATAAACATGAGCCAGTATTTTGCAATATAACCGTCTTAGTGCCAGTTCAATACATATGTGTGATAAGGCAAGGATTTAAAAAAAATTCTACGTAACTATGTCCTACATAGTCCTAGCATTAATTTAAACAGTTTGACCAAATAATTAAAACTCATTCAGAGGCCTGTACATGCCTCTGAATTTTACATGCCATTTTCAATGTCTTAAAGGTTTCCGCAAACAGTGTTGGTATGAATATACAGACAACAGGACGCTTGTGAAAAATGCAATGCTATACAGTACTTTATACAAAAAATTACAGTATTTTGAACAAAACCAATAAAAGGTTTTTTTTTTACTGGATATTTTTTTACCCACCACAATCAAAAAGCTATTTTCATTTTTGAAAGTAGCCATTTTATAATTAAAACATCAATAAAAAAGAAAAGGGCGTGTCCCTTAAAAAAACACAAAAATCCGACAATGGTATTTTTATTTCTTAAACAAGTTCAAGGGTTCACTTTGAGTAAACTTTTAACGTATACGATTGACAACACGACAAAGTGGACAAGACGTACATTCGGCTTGCTTTCCACAGCAACATTGTCACCGTCAGTTGGGTTGGTAATATTTAATTTTTTTCTGGGAGAAAACACTATTTTTAAAACGCATTGCTATGTGTTTTGGTTTCAAATATATCTGGTATAACTATATTAGTTGACGAAGATGAAGAAATAATATAATGCTCTATCCTCCTTGATGGACTGCTTGTTATTAATTTTAACCATGTTTAAACTCTAAATTTTTGCTACAACCGACATTATCGAAGAAAGTCAGTAATTCCGATCACTGGACTGAAACGGTCGTAAACTCCACCCATACTTGTTTTTTGTTAATACCCTATTGATGGATTTTTAGCTGGTTATTGATTGATCTTGATTTATGTCAAATGCAAGTGAAAATAATCCCGGCAACGTGAAATATATTGTTGGGTGGATTTAAGCAAACATGAATTTTCTAAATGTCAAAACACACGATAAATGAACGAGTTCTCTATAAGACCGCGCAACATGGTGAGACCAAATTTAGTCTGCCTTCTTAATATTTGACATTTGAATTCATCATAATCTACTTCCATTTTTTTTTTGTTGCGAAATGGCATTCTGTATTTCTGATGAAACTGTGGCACTTCTAATGTACATTTATGAACAGTATGTAAAAAACATACAGTGTCGTTTGTAATCATTGCATTCCAAAAAAAAAACTGTCACAAACTCAAATAAATAAACATCTGACATAGAAAGTGCCTGGCATTAAAATATAGAGGGATGTATGATAGGGCTTTACAGGAAGTTTACCATGTTTACAATGCACTTTAAGGATACTGTAACCCTCCTACAGAGTGCTTTTACATTTCGCCGTTTTACTTCTATACTACTGTGAATTTTGCAACACATGTATATATATTCCGAGCCGTCTTTGTCTGCGGAATAATAATAAGTAAATAATTTTTTTCTAAAACTTACAGAAAAATTATTTTGCATAAAAAGTAAATTTGTGCTACCTCGTTTTCAAATATCTACTTCTTTTGCACCATTCACGACAACAGTTCAATTATACATCAACGTCATTCAGTTTTTTTCTGTTTCTGTCAGTTTTCTTGCAATATTGTTTTAAAGGTCAAAAATCACAAATATATATAGTTTAATATGTTGAGATGAAATGTGCAAAAAATCAGTTCTGTAGGTATAATAACAGCCCAGGAGTAGGCATGTTCCAAGTACGGTACACTGAAAATTGAAAGCAGAGAAAACATGTAAAATATACTCATAACACCGCTGTTGTAAATTACCTTCGAATCCAAGAGAAAAGCTCTATGTAACATTGACTTAGTCAATCAGTATTTTTGCATCCAGCGTTAAAAGAACGATTTTAACAACAACCTTTGATACTTATTTTCTTTGTGTTTGAGCTCGTACTAAATGTATTTCTCCTTTAAGAAACATTTGGGTCGCAAATGATTAGTGGTGACCCACGAAGAAACGTAACGAAAAACAAACCGTGGTCGTCTCTGGAATGAAGGTGACCCAGCAGTCTTACACAGGCGACTCATGCACAGCACATCAGCACACTAAAGAGGAGCAGAACGAGTTCAACATAGCCGTCTGCCGTTTGTTTCTCTTCGATTATTTCAAAATGCTCCTGCTTTTATCACAGTATTGGCGATCTACCCCAAATGTAGCGCGGCATGTTTTTCTTACCTCACACATACATGTACAATGTACAACATGTATCAAAAAGGATCTAAATGCATTACGGGCAGCTGATTGCCCCTAACATTGGATGCCGTAATCAACATTCATTTGCTACTTCCAACGTCAATATAGCAGTTCTCTCCGGTACCCCGTTGTATGGCGTTAAACATATTTCCTTTTTGTAATTTATGCGACGGGGTAACATATAGCTCATATGAACTCTCGAATGTGACCTTTGGCCTTGCTATCTCAGATGTTGCCCAAGAGCAACATTGGTAATCAGGATCAAAATAAAACGCAATTGTAAACACATTTGGTTATCACTTAGTTTGATAACCGGCGAAAAAAAAGTCAATCTAATTCAACCAATTGGTGAAAAAAAAAACCCCAAACGAAATGAACTTCTCAAGAGGAGCTAAAGGCAGTTTGTATTCCAATTATTAGTAAGTGTATCCAGAAATTTTACCACTCCCAAAGAGAAACGCAACAGAGCAGATCCGACACCGCTAACGTTTGGCAGTGTTCAATTGGCATGATTGGTCAGATCACAACGTATAACAGCGACAGAGGAGGTATAGATGGCGTTATGGTTCATGAAAGGACTGCCACCGTACAAAATGATAGACGTTATCCAGAAGGTTTGCCGTTTTTTTTAAATTTTGCATCGGCTGATCCGAGCTGATATTTCTAGCGATCAGCTGAATTAACAGACACTGTGAATTAAGTTACAACACCAGTATGTACAACACCTATTGACTGACAACTGTCAGGGTAAGAAGTGTACCAAACATAGATACGCCTAGGTCAGTTTCCGTAACTATAGGGCCTACCTCATTCGTATCCTAATCCGTAGACTAAGGATGTGTGCTTGGTTGGGATTACTGTCTAACGTCGTACTCAAGGGTATTTAACTTTTTTGACGACGACTTGTCCATGTAAAACTACTATCACACCAAACTCCACGACTGCTACGACCGTCCCGACAACCCCGACTATATAATTTTTGGAACATTTGTATGAGTCGGTTTAGAATCGTGTAAAAAAAGCTGAATTTCGGTTTAAAAATGAGACTTTTCCGTTCTTGTCACGACCTTCCCCGATTGTACCACAACTGAGCCCCGAAAGTCCCGATCTAGCCACGTCAGTACCCCGATTATACCAAGATTATAACCACGACTCTTACGACTGAGCCCCGACAGTACCACGACTACCCTTTCGTGCCACGTTATCGCCAAGACACAGCCCCGATCTATCACGTTCTCTACCACGTCCGCGCCAAGGCCTATATATACAGCCTATTTTCAAGCAGACCTCATTCTACGTGAGTTTTTATACCATTTGTATGTAAATCTTGGCTAAAACGTGGTGATGTCGTGGCAAGAACGTGTATGTCGCGGCTAGATCGTGTCTCTCACGTGGCCCGAACGTGTGAGTCGTGGCACAATCGGGTTAAGTCGTTGTAGATTCTTGGAGCAATCGGGGCTCTAACGTGGCTGTGTCTGATGAGTTTTGGCCTAGTCGTGGCTCTGTCGTAGTGTAGTCGGGAGAAGCAAGACCCTCGAAGTGTCCACGACTGGGCCATGACCAATCCGACTGCACCACGACTGAGCCAAGACTATGTCCCGACTATCTCGACCGAGCCACGTCCTCACTACGTTCTAGCCACGATTTTTGAGAATCGTGAGAGATTCCCGATTAATAAGCTCCGACCTAAAAAGTCGTGGCACCGCTCCCGACCGTTCCCGACCCTCACGAACATGCCAAGACTCACCCCGATCACGCCACGGCCTTCCCGACTTGGCCACGACTTTGCACCCAATTTTCCATATTTTTTAGTCGGGACGGTCGTGGCACGGTCGGTAAACCCGGTGTGATAGCGCTTTTACACTGTTCCTTACTTAACTACTTTGGGGAAGCAGGAGTTAAACTATACCCCCGCTATTGCCAAAGCCACACCATGTGACACTTTAAATACCTGATCGTCGACGGACGAACTAGTACCCGGGAACGGGAACAATGAAGTGGGATTAGTAAGCAGACTTAATAACCATTTAGCCACGACCGAGGGCATCTACGAATAGAGTAAAGAAACTAAAAGTGACCTGTTAAATATAGTCCTAATTGAGCATTGAAGCTGATATTTAAAAAAAAATGAATCATAAACATTAGGTTATGTAGCCAATGCTTTTTGGCGGAACCCTTTATGGTCCTGCCTGGAACCGTTTTACATAAAATTTAGCTGTGCAAAGAACCGATTTTATCGTGATGAAGCCATCGTATTTTCTAAGGAACCGCATGAGAACCATATTTTTCGGAGAGTGTATTCTAAAGATCTACAGATTCATGTTAGCAAGCCCCTGTATTCTTTTATTATTGATTATGAATCCTTGTTTTCTCTCAATGGTCCTTGTCAATCAACAGAAACCGTCTTTGTGTAAACTGTACTGCCAATTTAACATTCGTAAATAGTCGCATAGCTACACCGGTAAATATATAGTTTTGTTGATTTAATTAAAAAGAGAATGCCTGTTTGTTTGATTAAGTTTTAAAGTGGTACTCAAGGGTATTTCAAGTTTGTGACGTTCGATTGTTGATTTCACACTGGTACTCGTTTTTGTACGGTGGAAAACCTGGAGGAAACCTCATATTTACAACCCCTGCGATTGCCGGAGCAACATTGTGTGACTCACTCGTATACATGAGGGCAACACACGGACTTAAACCCATGGACATTATATCGAAGAGGGATTAATAGGCAAACATGCTAACAGTTTATTTTGTGATATGAGTTCGTGTAACCGGGAAACATGCAAAAGAAAGAAAAGTGGTACTGTAGAAAGCTGATACAGTTTATATTTATCGTGGACGTTGTTAGAACTCTACATCAAATCAGGTTTTAAACTTATGACATTTATGTTTGGCATTCTGACAAATTCTGCTTGTAATCTCCTAACTACAGACAGTTTTTAGAATGCTTTATTTTAAGTGAAAACTGTGTGTCTCAGAGATTATGTGTCACTTAAAAGTTAACTTGAATAAAATTAAGGACCATGTCCACCATTGAGTAAAAGTAAGGCCAATCTTTTTACAAGTATTTTACCTTTGTGTTAAATGATGCAATATTAATATGCAATGAATCGTAATACAGAAACATCTGGAATCTTGTTTTCATCTTTCTAAATATATGCGTTTTTAACATAATTGACGGTCGGAAAAGCCACAAACTTCACAATGAATAAAAGAAACATTTTATTGCCGACTATAGACAGCGTCCTTAGCAACAAAATAATATACTCTGTTAAAAAAGAAACGCATAGGTTAAATGTCACAAGAAAGTGTTGAATTTTTAAAAAATATCGTTTCTTGTGTACAATGGCCATGGATGATTATGTTTCTC